>OOFC01050373.1:2959-19629 GCA_900323345.1 Pseudochromis fuscus | reverse complement strand
GTCAGTCAGTCAAACTTTATTCATAGAAAACAAACCAAGGTTCTGACAACTCCGTTCACTCCACAACAAGCTAGTACATTCACAATACGGTACCGTACGTACCGGTAGCTCTTACTGGTATTTGCGCCGCCTTCATTGAAAACAATGTATTTCCAACTCCATTTGTCACAGTTCAAAGCTACATGAACAGCTGTTTGATTTTTTTCCCAGAGGTGACGTCAGTGACGTAGTTTTATCTTTTACCAACAGCAAGGTACAACAGGTAGTGCAACTTTTTATCACCTAGTTAGTGCATCACAAACGTGGAGGGAACTTTTCCCTGATTCAGTAAACACGTAAAAGAAACAGTCTGATACTACTACGCTAAATCAAACATTAGTGCAATCACAATATACGCCCCCTGACTACGGTAGCTATAATTAACCAATATTGATCCATATATAAGGTGCATCCGATTATAAGGCGCACTGTGGTTTTTGAGAAAAATAAAGGCTTTTAGGTGGAGCTTATAGTGCGGAAAATACAGTACTTAAAATCCTCCACCTTGTTTATCTCTACTCCCTGTGACTTCACCTTTCTACTTGGGTCCCTCTCATTCACACACATGTATTCTGTCTTGCTGCGGCTAATCATTCCTCTGCTTTCATCATATGCCTTTTTTTGGCCTTTGTCACCTCTACTTTCACCTTACACTGCAGCTCCCTGTGCTCCTCCTGTCTGCTCTCTTCAGTCCTCTGTGTCCCACTTCTTCTTAGCTAACCTCATTCTCTGGATACACACCTGCACTTCCTCATTCCACCACCAAGTCTCCTATTCTACTTTCCTTCCAGATGGTCGCCTGTGAATCGTAAGGTTGTGGGTTCGATCCCCAGCTCCTCCTGTCCACATGTCAAAGTGTCCTTGGGCAAGACACTGAACCCTAAGTTGCTCCCAATGGTAGCCATTGGTGTATGAGTGTGTGTGTGAATGGGTGAATGAGTTACCTTGTAAAGCGCTTTGGGACCTAGCATAGGTCATGAAAGCGCTATATAAATAAAAAGCAAGTAGCTAATTAATTGTTTATAAAATGCTTTAAAAAGGAGAAAATGTAAAAAAATTTGTACCCTAAATGAGCAACAATATAGCGTCATCTTAGCCCAGATCCATTATAAAATAATTAATTTTCCAAAATATTAACATGTGCCAGCCCATTTAAAGTTTAAACAGGTAAGTTATGTCCTGAAATCACCTAATAAATCCCACAGTTTGATTTAACCCTCCAAATTTGAATTATTTATTGCTACTTCCAATAAATAAATCAACCAGTTGCACACAGGTATTAATATTTGCATCTTGTGGATGGCTCAAATATATGCTCTGGGGAATTTAGACCATGAGTCCTGTTATTGTGGTGGACTGAACTTTGTCCTGGGGCAAACACCACATTTTGTGTGGTGTGTCCATGTATTTTCAAATAAACTTCAGACATGTCTCTTTATTAAATCAGTATTTTGGAGGAAACTAGATAAAGCATCAGCACCAAGCAGCGCTCAGGGAGAACTTAACACTCTTATAAAACCTGTTACACTGACAGAGACCAGCTCTTTACAGTAGTTCATATCTCCATAACGATCTATCTTAAAACCAATGATTTATTAATGTGGAAATTCTACAAATAGCACCTTAAGACAGCTGGTTTGGTTTCCTGCCAAACCAGCTGCTACTAAAAATAAGTTCTACATTTATAGTAAAAATCTGTGGGGAGGTGAGTGGTCGTAATTTTCCACCCCGAGCTGTGATCTCTGTGTCAGAGTAAACAAAAAGACTGAAAGTGCCGCTCACCCCTGGGCGGAGTTATGATGTCCAGCATCATCATCGTTGTTTTCTGCCAGAGGGTTTTTGAGCTGCTCCGCTGCGGCCTTGCTGCTGTCCAAGTCCTCGTACTCCCGCACATCGTTCACCTCCTTCATCTTTAGTACCTTCACCACGAAAACCACAATAAACTGCAAAAAACAGGGAAACACAAACCGGTCAGAGCTTCATTAGCAAACAAACAAACACTGACTGTGAACCAGAGACTGTTATAGAATGGATGCAGCTAACGTGACGTCACCCATTGGTTTGTGGACTCATTTGAAGCCAGAACATTGACATGTGAACGTCACCATGTTGGTTTTTTGGAGCCAGAAGTGGCCATATATGGATATGAAGGGTCGGGAGACATTTCTAACCCTTAAATCCAAGGACCAAATAAACACACCTCTAAATATTCCTCAAGCCTGATCACTACTTAATGATGATTTTTTTTTTTTTTTTTCAGATGAAATCAGATCAATTATATTTTATGGTTAATAACAATTACAGGTTTTTCACATTATTTTACATTTATATTTTATATATTTCAAATAACAAAACATACATAGTGTATTTATTAAAATAAAGGAAAATGACATCATTACTCTGCTAGAAAATCTGTAATATTTCAAAATATTTTCTGTTTGTTTTACAAAATATATTGGGGGTTTTTTATATTTTTTTATATACAGACTGTATATAGAATGGACAAAGTGATGTGACATCTCCTGTTGGTTTGTGGACTTCTGAAGCAAGGAATTAAGTAATTGATCGTTGTTTTTTTGGAGCCAGGAGTGACCATATTTGAATATGAATGAAGTAGTGAGGAGGCAAGTCTGACCCTTGAACCAGAGGACACTGCCCAATGTGTATGAGAGTCAATTACCTGTCAATCAAACCAAACCAGCCCCAACATATTTCTCTTTTTGATGCTTAATATCTAAGTAATTATGATTTTTTTTCAGATTGACCATCAGATCACTGATAAGAAGAATTAACTTTCACTATTGACATCAGAATAACTTGTGAAAAAATGTACTGACTGAGTATTTCATGGTGGAGAAATTGGGATTTTAGAACAGATGTCAAGTGAAGCCAGCATCTTGTGGGCATCTGGAGTATTGCACTTTTTTTGCACTTTCCCATTGCCTTCATTGCTGAGACCCAGTTGCTTCGTCCATTTCTAAACACAGTCCGTGCTGTGAACCCTTTCTGAGTTTAAAAAAACTCTGCATCCTCACCAAGAACCAGTAGATGTTCATGAGCAGCAGGGCGAAGAGAAGAGCGTTGAAGAAGAAGTAGAAGGGGATGTTGGGGACAGACTGGAGGCTGGACACACATGTGGCGTACAGCACTTTGAGTGGGAACCAGTAGAGACGGAACCAGAACCTGAAAGAGATGAAGAAGAAATACGAGACATATCAATTCATCTTCTTTATGGGTAAACTGGACTGACAGTAAAAAGACACAAGACTTCAAAACATTTGACAGTGACTGAGAACAAATGAGATAAGAAGAGATGAGGAGAGACAGGAAATAAATCAGAAAGTGTGTGTGTTAAATCTCACCAAGTGATGCTGAAGCTGACAGAGCCCATGTTGGACAGCACGTCGTTGAGCAGGTAGTAGCCTCCTCCTCTGGACTTCAGGTAGACGTTGAGCTTGGTGAACTCCAGCTGGATGTCATTGATGTCGTGGAGGAACAACACCAGGATCCCTATGTTGTGGTATCTACAGTTCAGAGGATATACACGCACAGTCAGTCTATGTTTCCACTTATTCCTGATAAATGTAAAGAGGATATTTCACAGCCAACAAACAGCAAAGGAACAATAAAATGTGATGCTGTTTATTTTGAAGATTGTGTCTGAATGTATTACTTTGCATTCTATTTTTATTTATTTACAAGAAAGGAAATGAAATTGTGCAGTCGCGCTTTTTAGATTTATCAGGTTCCTCTTTCCTGTTTTTGCTCAGCTTGAGACAAACAAAACTCCTCTGTGTGCACTGTGCATTGTGCTGGTGTTTCCATGGTAATGTTCAGGCGGTTCATCCAGGAAAATTAACCAATCAACCAAACAAGTTTCTCCTCTAATTTTCTTTTTAAAGAGGATGTAATATGCTCATTTTCCAGCGTTATATTTACAATCTAGGCCTCCTCTAGAGTGATACTGTGGCATATTTAACTTATATTAGCTGTAGATGCAGTCCCTCCCTCATTTCCACCTCGTCTGCAACAAGTACCTGAAGGCGTAGGAGAAGCAAATGAGTGCCAGCGTGATGATGTGGTGCACCACCATGACGGCCGAGTCCTTCCTCCATGCGTCCATGTAGACCGTGGCGTAGATGGAGTGGCCATAGAAGCTGCCCTGGATCAGGTAGGCTATGGCAATGTCTGTAGGCACTGACATACCACTCTTCCAGTCTGGAGAAAGAGGTAGAGTACAAAAGAAGGTCAGATGATGAAGGGGGGGGATAAATGGCAACCCTTTTATTCTGTCTATAGATGGCAGCACAAGTCATATTTCACAAGTCATCCATCTTTACAGCCTTTCCATCTTCTAAAAATCATGACTGGTGAGCATTATTTTCAATGTCAACACATGCATCTTGATCTAGATCTTGATACAGAGCAAAAACATTCATTTTGCATCAATAAAACAAATTTAGAGAGTTGTGCAGACCTTCCTCCTGAGCCATGTCATTGTAACATCTTCCCCTTTCTTATCTCGTTTCTCTTTTGTAATCAAGTGTGTCGCACAATCGCTCAAACGATCGATCACAAGGAGGCGACTGTGTTATAACTATCACAGTTGGAAACAGGCATACCAGCAGGCTTATTTACTTCAGGCTCACTGCTTATCAGTGCGAGCTCAAGTGGTGGAGGCAGTTGATGTTTGCGCCCGCCAAAATAAAATGTGGTCTACTGAGCTGTCACCTGTGGGTTTCTTTTGTTTTGTTTTTAGCTAAAGTCAGGGTTTATGTTGTTAGATCTGTTTTTGCAGTGAGTCTAACATCTTAAAAACATCAGTACGTAAGTGTTAAAAGAAAAATAATGGATCCCACATTCCTGCATAGGTTGATAGCTGTAATACTGAGAGGCCATTATGAAAAGGTTGTGAGTGTGTGGTAGTCTTAATGCCACTACTGGGCTGCTATGATGTCGTCACCATGTGTAGTTTCTACATGCTGAGCCCATATGATGTCAGAGAATTTCAACCAATCAGAAAAATCCTCCCATCGTGGACATCATGGGCTCATTTAAAATGCAGCCTAGTTTGTTTTCTGTAAACAACAAATAAAACCAGGCGATCTGGATACGCAGTTGACCATGACTCAGTCAGTGTTTGTCCTGTTTGTGACAAATTTCAAAATAAAACTGACTGTGAAGGCTGGAGGATGTTTTTTTCAATGGTTGATGATATCATTTTTAAAGTGAATAAAAACTGACTTAAGGAATAAAATGGTTAAATGTGTCAATTGTTTTATTTTTCAGTGTTTTAAAAAAGTCACAAAGTGGATTTTTCATTATTTTACCATTTACACTTTTATTTTTGTGCTCACTTTAATTAATATTCTTTTTCATTTGAGGTCAGTGTTCTTTATGGCAGTACAGTTATTATGCTGCAATAAAAATAGACGTAATAAAATATTAATCTGCTGCAGATGATGAATGTGATGTATATAGAGCATGACCATTGTTGTATATACACACATACATCCATTTGGACATAAATGCACTATAAGCAGTAACAAGAGATAGTGAAACATATACAATAGTTTCCGGAGAGGGGGCGGTGGGACGGGGAGGATACCAGATGTGAGGGGTCAGCTGGGGCAGTTAGTGTGAGAGCAGGCCGGCGGGATCAGGTTTACCCTCAAGAGTATTAGGGAGAGTTTCTAAAACAGCCCAAGTGTATGTCGGGGCTTAGAGGCTGGCTCATGTCTCTGAAACCTATCGGATGTTGGACGGAAACTTTCTCCTCCGATGTTTGAGTAAGGTTTGTCTCTGGTGAGATGGGGTTACGTTCGGGGCCCTGTGTAATGTTTATTGATCGGACCTTCCGTCATTAAACATTGAGAAGAGGGCCGCTAGATGGATCACAACAGCAGAGCTGCCAAGGGGAGGCATGGGAACTGGAGCCCTGGTTTTTTTTCTGCTGGAGGCTGAAGTTTTTTTGTTTTTTTCCCACTACAGACACAGATACCCCTCCTCAGTTCTGCCACAGTGCTTTGATTTCTCCTCATTTTCCAAACTCTCCAGTAGCTTCACATCTCCCTCCCTCCCTCTCTCCCTCCCTCTCTCCCTCCTCCCTCCTTCCGGACCAGTCAAACCTTATTACGCTGCTTCTGTACACATCTCAGGCTGACAGCTATTAAAGGTGAAGTAGCTATTAAAGATGAACCTGGTGCTGTCAACTAGCCTTTGCGAGCTCCACTCAGGAGCCCTGACACCTCCATGTCTGATGGAAGAGGCTGAGAGACTATAAAAGACATCGCTGGATTATATGTGAAATTCCCAGTGTGCATCCATCATCCATTAGTGATATGCATCGCATAAGTACTCTGTCATGAGTGTATTCTCCATTAAGCACAACTATGCAGATGATTTCTTGTAAATATCAGCGAAGAACTTCAGTGTTTTATAATAAAAAAAAGTGTATATAGTAATTAAATTTAAAAAATGAAACTAAGACGATGTTTACAGTTGGTTTTAAGATGCATTTCTGGTGATCGGATCACGAGTGGGGAGCCAAGATGGATCTTTGTTTACACCTGTATTTAACATGCATCTTATCAATTAAAGGCTCAGAATATGCATGAACCATCAGGCTGTTATTCTCTGTATGCACCGATATAAATATCTTTGAATACTCAATGTGGCATTTTACCCTCACAGAGTCTCTAGATTCAGGCTGCACTGCCTGCTGTCTCTTTATCCACCCTCAGAGGTTGATAGGTAAGAAACTCACTCAGTTACAATTTTTTTTCTGTGGGTACCATTTATCTGAGAATGTGGCTTCACACTGAATCCATCATCTGTTGTCTCTCAGCCCTCACTGTCAGTTGCAGATAAGTTATTACTGCCAGCTCATTTCAGCGGCTGCAGCTGATGCGTTCGTGCACGGTTGAGTGATTCAATCAACAGGTGCTAAAGAGGGAAGAGCACATGTGATAACTGAACTTTAAACAACATTATCTGGAGTGTAGCTCACTGTAGAAGACGGAGGGCGGGTCGTGGAAAAAGGAGTAGGAGGTGAAGAAGAGCAGGTAGGTGCTGTAGGACCACGACATGGTGTAGAAGACCAGCTTCCACGCACTCTCCGGCATCTTGGCAGCATCTTTGGGCAGCAGCCTGCACCACTGTGCGAGAGGCTGCAGGGACAGAGCAGAGACCAGAGCCACAGTCAGACACACCAGGGAAAAGTCAGAATATATTCAGCAGCAGGGACACAACTCATTTAAAAAACAAAAAGAAAACATTACTGTAAATCCAATATGAAATCATTCTACTGTTTATATTTTATTGCCTTTGTTTAATGGTGGAGTACAAATGATGAGGGAACAACTGGGTTTTATTGCAGCAACATTGAAATATTTTACAAGTGGTCTGATGTAACAGCTCCACTATCAATCCTACCTTCACAGAGGTTAAAATGTTCAGCTTTTATTATTGTTTAAAAGAACAGCGAGGTCTTACCAAACGTTGATTCAACCTCATTCATATAAATGAGAGGAACAAAATAATAGAAACAGCACTACAGCATAAAAAATGACCATGAAGCAGAATAAATACAACGTTATAATCTTCATTGAAATTCTGTTAGGGTAAAAAAATGGCAATTCAGTGCAGCCTGTAGTCCCGACGGCCACAAGATGCTGACTCCACATAACTCATGAAAAACTAAATTTTCCCCTCAAGTCATTGTGATGTTAGTAGCTAAAGTCAACTTTTCTTATTAGTAATTTGACAGTCCATCTGAAACAAACAAAAAAAACTTCATCAAGTAGATATTAGCCTTCAAATAGACAAATATTTAGGGGCCAATGAGTACAGCAGGGGTGCAACAATTAGTCAACAGTCGGCAAAAATCAAGAACAGAAAGAGTAACCAATATGGCGGCGGCCAATGTCGGTTTCCTTTTTGTGTCAATAGTAGCTGATATCAGGATCAAAGTTGATGAAAAGATGTGTTTTTGAATCAGGTATTCATCTTTTCAGTCTTTATTATAATTTAAACCTCATGCTAAATTTGAAAGCTAACAGCTAAAGAAGAGACATTTTAATCATGTATTACATCATCCGATTAGTCGACTAATTATTACAAACAAAAGAGTATACAACATTCATTAACTGTAGCCCTATTGGACAGTGTCCTTGGGTTCAAGGGTTAGACCCACCTCCTCACTCCTCCTAATATCCAAATATGGTCACTTCTGGCTCCAAACAACCAACATGATGATGGTCAAATGCCAAACTCCTGACCTCAAAAAACCATCATGTAACATTTGCCTTGTCCATTCTATATACAGTGTGTGTAGAAGAAATGTTAGACCAGGTTTTGTCAGGTTGGACCACATGGGACAGATCAAGAGGACTGTGTACACTGTATCTTTAACAAACAGCTGAAGTATTACTATGAAGTGAACTAAACACTTGAAGTGACCGTGTTAACACAACATCCTCCGCTAATAAAAAAATGTAAATTAATAAAAAACTTCATCACGTACACAGTGGTTTATCTTGAGACCTTGATATAAAGTGTAAGATGACTCAGTACTGGCCAACTGCCAGCGCTACTGACAGTGTCAAGATGTGGTTTCGACTGTGCGTGTCCTTTTTAAGCAGAAATCGTTGCATATATACATAAAAATATTGAACTCATTACCATTGACACACTTGTTTCCTTCATCTGTGTGTGTTGGTTTCTGGCTGACACGTGTACACATCGTCAGCGAGCTACAGTACAACACGACCATGTGACTGTCTGCCCGCAAAAATGTCTCTTTCACAAGTCTGCTTATAGTTTGCTATGCAAGCAGAAATAGAGGAAGTCGAACAGGAGGCTGGTGACGTACTGATGTAGCCTGATATCAAGACCCCTCCCACAGCACTCACTGGTGCTATCTTCCTAATTACCCCCTACACCCCACTCCTCGTTTCTCCCTCTGAAACATAATCATTAATGCTTACATATCAGATGCCTTCAAGGTATGGTTCAAGTGTTATCAGATATTGATCTTCAGATCTATTTATAATGCATCAGCAGTCTATCTGACATTAAGAAATGGATGATAAGTCCCATAAAAGATACTCAGTCATGGCATGTACAGTTTCACAGTTTCAGGAATCCACAAAAGCACAATGTTGCTTGATTTGACCCACACTGGTGGAGCTAAAATCCATTTTAAGAGACCCTGACAGTATGTGAGGGTTAAAACAATTAAGAAATTGCTCAGGATGGGACGTTGTAAAGACACAGACCCACAAACAGGTGAAGCAATTCGACAGGTAGGCCAGCAGTCAGCCAGGCAGGTGTTCAGTGTTGTAATAGCTGCGCCAAGACAGGAAACCAAACCCAGCTCAGCGCCTCATATACAAAATGACACACACACACACACACACACACATGCACCAGTGTGGAAAGCAATGAAACGGTAACTGGAGGCAGGAAAGTGAAAGTCGCCCGTGTCAGTGATACAGTACATCTCAATCAGTTGTTGGTCTGCGGGACATGATCCGACACGGCTCAGTGACCACGCACATGACAAATTAATGGAGTGAGTGCTACGGCTTAGAAAGAGGAATTCATTCTGTTTCTGTTCTACTTTTCCCGTCTGTGTGTCGAAAAAACAAGCCACTGCATCTGTGTCCTGTCTTCAACCTGCTGCTGCTGCTTCAACACACTCGCCTCTTGCTTTTTGTCGTCTTTCTGCCCTTTATCTCGGATTCTTTGTGTCTTTTTCGTCCTGTTTTCTGGATCTGCGTGCGTCACACACAAGAGGCCCAAAAGGAGACGGGTGGAAGGAAGCTGACAGTGCAACACAGATGTGAGATAAAATGTAACTTTGAGGTCCTCTGTCATGACACATGTAGAGAGAGATAGGCAGCATGAGGGGGGGGGGGCACATGATCCCAGTCGGGGCTGCTGATTGGGAGAGATGGAGGTGGCATGTGGTGCGTGTTTCAGTAAGTCATGACCGGAGCTCGGGGGAGTGCTACACACTCACCACATTCTTTTAAGTCTCTGAGTACATCTGTATCAGTCCCTCTCTATCAGCCATCCAATACATCTCCCCCCGCCTCCTCCCTTTTTATTTCTTCTTAGCTCCCTTGCTCCTTTCTCTCTCCACCCCTGTGTCTAACCCCTGCCTGCGACATTTATTTATAGAAGCCAGCTGTCAGCACACAGAGTACCCCCCCAGTCGTCCAACACATAACCCCCCTCGATACGCTCAAAAACATAAGCCTACGCACACTCACAAAGGCTGGAATACACTAGAGGCTGATACATGTTACTGCAAACACCAGCACTGCCTCTGCAGCTCATATCGCACTTGTTAATCAGTTATTGCTGCTACACCGCTCAGTAAAATTTCTTTCGCTTTCTCCTTTCTCTCTGTATCGATGCCATTTTAGTTGTGCCACGTACTGTACCTCAACTGGAGCCTGAACTGGACTGTAGTGGCCAACGTGACCTCGTAAACATCAGGTTATAACATCCCATGCAGGACATCAGTCATTTACTGTACAGTTTGTATACTTTCGCTTTGCTTGAATGGGGGAGGGTTGTCAAATGCAGTGTTGTAAAATACTGGTAATAGCAAGAAAAAACAAATATTTTTCTCAGGTAAAAACATGGTTATCACCACTTTTGTTTTGGAAACTCTGTGGTTAGAGTTAGTCATGCTGTTTTGCTTATGTAACTGTTTTTACCTCATTTCATTCCACTCTGTTTTATTAATTTCCAACACAAGCTGGCAATAGTGCTCTTGAGCTAATAGTGTTGTCAGTTTCAGACAGTACGAGTTTGGATGAAACCTGTAAGTCCTGTGTTTGAATTAAAAAATAAAACTAAAACATTTATACATATTTGAGGTTCCAACAACAAATTATACCACATTGTATATAGAATGGACCAAGCTAACATGACATCACCCATTGGGGACTCACATTATGAAGCCAGGAGATCGGCATTTGAACATCGCCATGTTGGTCTTTTTGCAGCCAGAAGTGACCATATTTGGATATGAAGGGATGAGTGAGGAGGCGGGTCTGATCCTTGAACATGAGGACACTACCCAATGTGTATGAGACCAAACTAACGCCAACTCTAAATATTTATCTTTTTGAAGCCTAACATCTACTTAATGATGAAATGATGTTCAGATCACAAATAAGAAAAGTTGGCTTCAGCAGATGACATCAGAATGACTTGTGGAAAAATGTACTGACTGAGTATTTCATAATTGAAAATGTACTTCCACATTGGCCCCATTTTTGAGACCAGGTAGCTTCATACATTTTTATATGCAGTACGGATCAACTGATTATTGGTATGGCTGATTATCGGCACCAATTTTTGGCATATTAAATTTAAATTTTATTTATACGATGACTGATGAGAGATAATTTTAAAACTGGACTACTTTGGCTCCAATGCAGCCACTACATAGTCTCCAGCATTGTCCCACTCACAGCGCCATCTGATTGGTTAGACAGCACAGGTAACAGCCAATCAGCCTGCCCACAGAGTGGAGCAGAGAGCGATGAAATAAATGTTTGTACGGTAAGTTAAGGCAGCAGATTGTTGTAGTACTGTTGTAATAAAACATCCCAGTCATCTACAAGTCACAAGTAACTATTATTGTGAGGCCTTATGGAAACATAAGTGGCTGCTCAGCTCGTAGTCCCTCCAGATGTGTCTGTTAATCACTGGAAATAAAGTTGCTGATAATATAGAATTTTGACGCCAATATTGTCATTTTTACAGCAAATGAATATCGGCCTCAAATATCAGTTATCGGCCTCCTTGATGATCAATAATTGGTATCGGCCCTGAATAAATAAATTAAAAAAACAAACAAACAAACAAAAAAAACATATCGGTTGATCTCTAATAGACAGTTTGTAATCCAACACACAGGACTCTGGTAATAAAAAAATCAGAAAAAAGACACAAAGCACACAGAAACACTGGCCAATCAATTTCAAACAAGTTGGATTTTTTTTAAGCAAATGCTCAAATTCAGGAAATCGTAAACCCCGGTGTAGCGTCATTACATTTTGTAGGTTTCCTGAGTGTAATACTGCAGCCCTGAACTTCAAAATACAGCAACAATTATCCCAATTATGTTCAGTTTCAGTGTGTAAACCACAGCTGCACTCAAAAAGTAAACAAACCCCAGAGCGAAACGTCTAATATTTGTAGATAAAAAAGCAGAGCAGGAAGCTCTTCATGTGCTGGTGGTTGTTTTGCCACGTGATGCCACTCTCAACTAAGGGACACAACCTCTTGGATGAGCTGTAAGCAGGTTGTTTTTAGTTGAGTTATTTGTTTGTTGTTTTCCCTCTCCTGAGTAGTTCACAGAGAGGTGGGCTCTCTATATTCTGGTCCCGGCCTTTAAAAGTACACAGCAGGAACAAAACCTTTGTTTCAAATGCAGATTGTGAGAGATTATATAACAGCCTGCCAATGGTTCCATTCTGGTCTCTCTGTGTGCCACCCAGCCCACCATCTCTTTGGGTGCTATCCACCCACTGTATCCATCTACCCTTTAGCTTTCTATGCCAGCCTACAGAGCAGGGGGGGGGTGTAGTGGGTCAAGGACACTGAGATAATCCACTCGTCAGATAAATGACAGAGCCTTGAATTACACTCAGCTGGGACCTACGACCATTCAACAGCTACCCCCCCTCCTGTCTTCCTCTTACTCTCTGACAGACAGACTCTGGCTGAACTCGTCCTCCAGCTCGAGGCATCACCGGCTTTCATTTCACTGTCCCTCTCTGCAGCTCTAAAACAGGAGACAGACGGCGAAAAAGATACGAGATAGCGCTAAGAAATTACAGAGGCTGAGTGTGTATGAAAGGCAGAAAGGAGTCAGTGTGAAAGAGGCTTGACGACAAATGAGTGGTTTCCTTAGCAACCATGCAGGGATGCTGGCAAAGCCCGACAGAGTGGCTAAAAACTCTCTCCATCATGCTTCCACTCCACTCCTTCCTCATCTGTCCTCCCCCACTTTCCTCCTCTCTTTGTGTAGCTGCTCTCACTTTCACTCTCAACAAGTTCTTAGCTTTCCTCCTCCTGCACTTCCTGGAAGCAAGTGATGAGCGAGGAAACGGGGTGAATGGACTCTGGCCTGTTGCATAAGAGGATAAACTGGGCCAGTGAGTCAGGATGCTGGCTCATGTGTGGCTCTGTTCAATAAGGCTTACTCTCTCATTCACCCTCTTTCATTCCTTTGGCTCTGTCTGGCTTCGATTTCTCTCGGAGAGGCTGACGTCACTCTGTCCGCCTCAGTGTCACCTTTAAACCCAATTCTGTCACAGATTCCCTCTGCTCCCTTTACATCTTTTTCCAGACTGAGGACAAATAGGATTTGCAAAGGCTAATCCAAAAGGATGGCCCGAGTTGAAACTATATATACACAAGTAAATATAGCCTATGTAATCATATTTCTGCAACTGTCTGTGAAATGTGTTGTAGAACTTTCTGTTTTCAGCTTTGACCTTTGTCTGCCGTTATTTCGACTCACCAAATTTTTACTCTACCTCGCTCGATAGAGATTATCTGTCCCTATAAAAAGAAAATGATCTCACCCACTCCACCCATCTCCCTTCTTGTTCTTAACAAGATGATGAGCGGACAGCTGCCATCGGGGATAAATCTCATTCCCCACAGAGAGTGGCACAAGGAGTCAGAAAATATTTCCTCTGCAGAGTCTCTGATCGTGCAACTTGGTACCTGGATCTCTTCTTTCTTTCTCTGTACTTTTCCTTGCTTGAACATCTTATACTCATTTAACAATCAAAATTATTAAAGCTGGAGTTGCCATTCGGATGTTGCTACATTGGTGGTTTGAAGCCAGAAGTGACCATATTTGGATATGAAGGGAGGAGTGAGGAGGTGAGCCTAATCCTTGAGGACACTGTCCAATGTGTGAGAGCTTGTCTTATTGGAGACTACACCTGTCACTCAAACTAACCACGCCCCTAAATATTCCTCTTTTTGAAGCCTAATATCTACAAAGATTTTTTTACGTGTATGGACTTTTGTATTGTTTTGTATTTTATTGTATTGTTTTATTACTTCCCCCAAGGTTTTGCTTTTGCCTGCATTAGTTTGTTTGTTTGTGTGTGTGTGTGTGTGTGTGTGTGTGTTCAGTGTGTTCATCATCAGTGATTATATTTTTGGCAAGCTCAGAGAATGGATGCTAAATACAGTAAAAAAATAATTACTTGTTTGCCTTTGTTTAGATACAAAGTTTTATTTATTTAAAGTTTATATTAATACTGAACACTGTGCCTGTACTTGGAGAGGAAATAATATATTTTTCATTTACTTTTTGAATCAGTAGCAGCTGCAGCCATGTTGATTAAAATATGTATATTTGAACCAAGTATCAATTTCCTTGTCTTTAGTACATAATTTAAACAACCTCATGATAAATTGAAAAGCTAATAGCTTAATAAGAGCCGTTTAATATTTATGTGATTCATAGTCCAATTAGTCCACTAATCATTTCAATAGTTGATGACTAATCAAAATATTTGTTAGTTGCAGCCCTACTACAATCTGAGACCCCGGTGGTGGTTTGTGCTCTCTGACTAATATCGTCTCTCATTGATGTAAAGGCTTCTCAATATCAACTGTGCTGCAAACTTAGCCATAAAAAATACTATTATTTTGAAATTAACATCATTGATTTGCTTCCAGATATGTTTAATGCCTGTCATACCCCGTCCTCCCCTTCCCACAAGAATCCCTCCCTCTCTGTCTCTCTCTGTGTCTCCGAACCTCCCCGGCTCACTAATGTTGAATAATGGCATCTTTTTCAGTCGTGACCTCTTCACATCCATATCCTGCCTACTCACTGGAAGCTCTACTGAGGCCGACAGCAGACTGATGTGATGCATTCTGGGAAATGAGTCAGCTGTTACTTTGTGTGTGTGTGTGTGACTAAATAAAAAAAAAAAAAGAAATGCACTCTGATCAATTCTGCGAGGACTTCTGATGAATCAGCTCGCCATGACTCAAGAGGAATGTGAATGACTTAGTGGAGAAACAGTGACTCGCTCAATAATTAATCACATTGAGAAGGAACACGTATGCGCACGTGAACCATCTACGCTGCGCCGCTCCTGACATGTGCAGGGAAACCAGATGCTTTAAAAACCTGTTTCTTATTTAACTTTATTTCATGTAGCTTTATAGCAGCAGGTGAGTTAATCTAATGAGGGCTGGTGTTATAGGCATTTATGCTGAGTTTGCTTAAGTTCCTTCAGTGAAAAGTGAAACACAGCATCTTTCTTTACATCTATAATGTAGCCACAGATGCTCTTTGTTGTGATGAGACATGAGCTCACTGGGTCTGGTGTGTATTGGAGGTGAATATATAACATGATACATAGTGTGTGGGATACATATATTTGCCACAACCTCTAAAATCCCCATATTTACCACATATTTTTTTTGTATAAATAGTTTGTTTATTGGATTTTTTCCAGGAACCCAAAGGCAACAACAGAAATTAGCCTAATTACGAGGACACTGGGGGACAACAGCAGTTTTTTTCCACGATATTTACCTAATTTATACAGGACATCTGGAAGAAGCTCTGGATCAAACAGCATGTGATGGTTTTTGGCTTTCCACATGTATGTTGCTGCGGGCGCATCAGGAAAACACTCACATTGCTGGATGGAGATGGCTTTTCCAACACAGCCAGATTACTGATGCTGGGCATTTGAATTTGATTTGAATAAAGACACATGACAAAATACTGGCACTGTCACAGCTGAGCAAACTAATTTGTAAGTGGGTACGTGACTGGACGAGCACTGATACACACCTTTTGAAAACATGTGGCTTTGCTAATGTATCTCACCCTCATTAAGCAAATGTTTGGATCCCATGATGACATCATCAAAAGTGAGAAGTATCAAATAACTAACATTTCCAGACCACATGAAATCATTTCTTCGGGATGTCTATGTTAGGGCTGCAACTACTTTTAGAGTCAACGCCTATTAAAACAATGAGTTAACTACTCGGATTATAAATCACATAGTAACAGGTTTCCTACACTTTAGACATTTCAAAACTCCATACTTTTTCCAGACCCTAATTTCCAGACTTCTCAGTTAAAAAAAATGCAAATAATTTGTGAAATTTGAGTAAATAAATGTGTATCGTGTAAATAAATGATGGAATTAATCATATTATTTTTTAACATGAATATTTTTCCATACCAAATTTCATACTTTTCCATACATAGGAGAACCCTGCAGTTACAATAATAGGTGACAATAGCTGGCAATTAAATTTATTGGCAACTGTTTCTATTACTAATTTTTGTCAGTGTTGACTATATAGTCTGTATATCTTCACGGGTTATTGACTTGATTATGTTTATTTCAACTCCTATATGTTTTTATTTATTTTTATTTTATTTTAAGAGGACAAACCCCTTGAGATGCACCATCTCGTTTTCAAGAGGGTCCTCAATACAAACATTACAAATAAACAGGATGTACAGACAGGAGCAGCAGTACAAAAGGATACAAAAAAACTCAAAACCAAGCAAATACAATATAAATAAAAATACACTCACT
>OOFC01050372.1:0-46244 GCA_900323345.1 Pseudochromis fuscus | reverse complement strand
GATGACATGGTAAATGGAGTACATTTAAATAGCTCTTTTTTTTTTTTTTTTTTTTACCTTACCTCGGTCCCAAAGCGCTTTGCAAGGCAACTCATTTACACACACACACACTCACACACCAATGGCTGCCGAGCTGCCATACAAGGTGTTGGCCACCGTTGGGAGCAAGATGCAGACAGGAGGAGCTGGGGATCGAACCCACAACCTTACAATTATAAGTGACCCACTCTACCACCTGAGCCACAGCCACCCCAGCAAGTATAGCACACACACACACACACCTATACAAGTCTTTATTGTATTATGAGGACAACAGTTTTTAACTTCTTTGTGAGGACTGCTATTTCCACTTCTGCCGTGTCGTCATAAGCCTCATGTGACATGCTGAAGCACAACACTATCACACAAACGAGATGCTAGTTACAAGACTTAAGGTGGTCTAGGATCTCACACATACACACACACACACACACACACACACAGATACACACATGTCCTCTCAAACACGGCAACAGTGCTGATGAAGGTTAGTCTAGAAATGAGAGAAAGAGCGAGAGAAAAAAAAAAACCCCAAAGTGCTGCACTAATAACTGAGAGAATTGAAAGTTACAGGATGTCTCACTTATCCCCACACTGCACAGCCATTAGGATGAAACGACAATAAATGGGAAGCATTTTGAGGCAATTTTCTCAACAACAATTACTACTAACAGTATTTTTTCCCCCTTTTCTACTTTTTGTGTTTTATAGCTCACCACAGTATGTTTTACACAATGATCTTATCCCCGCTGGTGATCTCTAATACTGCTGACATTATTATAACCCATCTTAAGTGAAGGGTCTTTTTTTTTGTGTTGCCAGTGGTAGGTTCAAACAATGATGTGCAGCGACAAGGCGGAAGAAAACTAAGAAAGGAGACAGAGAGATAACCTAAATGGGATGCTTCCCTTTGCAACAAAATGCATTAAGAGACAGGAACGTGCAGCAGATTAAAAACATGTGGGTTATTCATAATGTGAACCCTCATTAAAAGGTTTTTTTCTGTCCCTTCTGTTCAATTGTATCTTTCTATCTAAGGTCGCCTACCTGAGATCTGCATGTATGCCACATCCACAGTGTGTCTCGTCATTATTACATTCACATCCTCCATTAATATTGATTTCCTGCAGCCAAACGGAAATCAGATTGCTGCTCATGTCTCCTTCAACAATAACTGTATCATTCTAAATCCTCTGCTCTGCATTTCGGAAATGAAGTTGTTATACACAGTACATAAAACAAAGTCAGTGACAAGGCAGATTAATGCAGGATGAGATTGTTATTAGCACAATGAAACAAAGAATAGCCTTTGCATCTGATGTCTAGTCCAAACAGACAGCAGCCCCCGTGTGAGTAAAATACACTCGCCTCATTCATTACAATGAGGTTGTTGCTAACATAGAGGGTCTACCAACAACAAAAACAAAACCCACACAGAGGATCTTTTGCAAAAAAATTAAAAGTTCGCTTGACTTTGACAAGCAATACGTCATCTGGCAAAGCACTGCAGTGGCAGTTCAAAATCTGGGAAGAGTACTTTGATAAGATTTATTAGTATAAACAGCTAATACATGCAGACCACAAAAATAGTGTTTGGATGCTTTCTGCAATTCATGTAAATAAACCCCACAGGTCCTATTTGATTTCTGGTATATATTATGTTAAATATTTATGTTCATGTCCCACTGTTTCACTACTATGGTTAGGTTGTATTTCTGCTTTATATCACTGAATGCTAACGTGTTGGATTTGGCTACGTTGCACATCTACTTACAATACCCATGACTGAGAAAGAGAAATGTCAGAGCTCTTCCTGAAAAGTGGTACATCCTCAAAATTTACAATGACAGAAACAGTTGTGTTAATTTTGTAACATGCCCACGTATCTTGTGGAGTTGTAAAAAGCCAGAGCTAATCCCAGTAGTTGGCTGAAAGTCTCTAGCAGTGTTTATATCTACATAGTATTTATCTAAATGACCCTAACACATACTGTACCATCAACACAAGGTCTAAAAATGATGTATCCTCTAAAGAAACTTTAAAATTCTGTAATAACCAAAAAAATAGATTGGGACCAAGTGTGAAATAATCAATAGTAGTCAAAGTAATATTTGTTAAACAACAGGTATCTGCCATAACCTTTTAGAAGAGCACACATTTATTTTAAGCTGAAACTGAGGCAAACTAAAATCTATTCAGTCACCATTAATGCTGGGTAGTTCTGTAGGTGCATTATTAATCTTCTCCCATAACCTTTATGAGCAAGACGGAAAGAAAACATTTATTTGTCTGGCCTTTTCTGCCAAATCAGTGTGCAGCGGGGAAATGAAGTGGAGCTGCAGCCAAACAGCTCCAGTGCGAGGCTGAGGTGAGCGCTGTGGGGGAAACAGCGGAGCAACGAATGGGTTTGAATCAGAGTGACATTTCCAGGGCATTTTAACGAGGGCTTGTCAAGGTGGTTAGAAGGTTTCATACAGCTGTTCTCAGCTCTCTGAATAGCAAGGTCGTCAAGTTTGGCTGTTTGGCTGACAGCTAAAGAGGAAAGTGTGAACAGTGAAGGGCTGCTGTCCAAATATCACAACACTGTAACTCCAAGCAGAGACAAACGGGGGATTTCAGAGTTTGAGGGACTAACAAATCCCAGCAACATGTTATTAGGGGAGAGCTGGTTATATACTCCCTCAACCACTGACACATAAAGACAGTTTAAATGAGAGATCCCTTCAGAGCGGTTAGAGGAAAGGCTCAAAACAAAGAGGCTTCAATAAAAATCACATTAAATATTGTGCCAAAATTCTGCAATTAAAAAGTTAATTGATCTCTAGTTGATGATTTGATTAAAAATAATTCAGCTGGGAGTTGACAGAGACTTTCTAAAGTAGAGAATAACAACATAAAAATGCAGGTAAGAAGAAAAACGACGACTCTCCATGCACTTAGCATGGAGAGCCTGATGTCACATCTGGATTTACATCTGTTTATCCTAGGGGTGGGACTTTAACGCATTAATTACGATCATTAATGAAATCTAGAAAAATGAATGCAGAAAAAAAATAAAAAAATGCATTTAATCGCAGTTTACATTTCAAACAATGCTAAATGTTTGTCAGTGCATGATTACCTAGTACATGATTACACTGATTACACATTGTTGAATTTTTATTGTTGTTATTGTTGATGTTTTTTATCACTTAAAGTCAATACTGTTCTGAATAAAGTGTTTAATGTACCTAAAATGCCACTTTAACTTTTAGATTAAAAAACGCTGCATTTGGGGGCAAATATTGTTATGTGATTAAAATGTGATTAATCAAGATGAATTAATGACAAAGCCTCAAATTAATTAGATTTTTTTTTTTTTTTAAATTGAGTCCCATCCCTAGTATATCCCTCATTTAGCTTTTCTTTGTTTTGGCCAATCATAAAACCATGCTACAGACGCCTTCAGTCCCTGGAGGAGGAATTTCAGGTGACTTGGGCAGAAGAGGTGATGCGGTACAGGGACTCAAGGGACCCAAAGGTGGACCAGGCATGCAGGAGGGGAGGTCAAGAAGGTGGCCCGCGGGGAGAAGTAAAGACCTCCTAAACACAGTCGGGTGGGTCACCTGGGAGGAGGTGTCTGACGTTGAAAGACTCAAAACACTCAATGACCCCCAGGAGTCTTCACTGACAAAGTTTATTTTGCCCCTGGAGACTAAATCATCCCTCTGCCTATTCATCCATCCATCTGTCAGTTATAAATAGCGTGAATAACTTTCTTCTGCACCTCACACCACACGATCTGTAGGCTGGTCTCTTATCTTATTTATTTCATCGAACCTTTTATGAGCCAGGAAATAAAAACTCTTGAGACTTAAAATCTGTAGGAGTGTCCTGGCCAAGACAGGCAGCACCTCAAACAGGAAAAGTAACACAGTAAAAACCACACAAATTAACAATTTTAAACAGCTAAACAAATAAGTAAATGTTCCTAAGAGCGGTGGGGCCATTTGAAAACACAAGGCTTCCAAGATAGAGCATACTTAGCGATATCAATCAGGGTGGGATAATAAAAGTCAGTCGTGGTATCTGCAGTGAGATGAGGCATACAAGCTCCCTGAGATTTAGTCTGTTTTGCAGTTGCTTCCAAAATGATGGCGCTGCGTATTTAAATCAACCTTCTTCCAGTTCTGTTTGTGCTTTAGAGACAGTTTAAAGGAAAAACTTCTAGGAACCAAGATGATAAGATCTTAGGTTTTTCTGGAGAACGTGGTCCTGTAGGTCTGGTGGAAATAGTCCAAGGACAGCTTTGTAGACACTGCTGTACCAGTGGATGAGTCGACAAGATGAGTTGAATCAATGTCGACTTAAAATTGTGAAGATTTTAAGGAGTCATGTAACACTTGCTGATACACTGATTACCGTGTGAGTGTGTACCTTCAGGATGTCCAAAGCCTCAAAAGAACTGTTTTAGACTCTAAATATTGGTTTAAGTCATTTTCGGCATGTTTTGTGTTGCGCTGTTTACTCCTGAGTGTATGTGGAGCACTGTGTATTTATTTTATAGGCTTGCTGCAGCTCATGTTTCCCCTTTTGGGACGATAAAACCGCCAAGAAGTAGAACTGAGAATAAACGTGAAACAAAACTCCAGAAGCAAAATAACAACTTCACATACTGTACTGTGCAGTAGGGATGATATCTGTCTTTCTTCTCGCCGTCTTCTGCCGTCTCAACAGACCAGTGTTAATGGACACATGATTTAAGCGGAAGCTCAGACAAAAAAAGGGCACATTAAATAATGCATCACTAAAATGTTGAAATGTGAACATGCAGCTGCACCAGGCCTCAAATTGTATTTGTGCATGTTAAGTAAACACAGATAATGTTTTGTAGTTTCACTGGCAGGAGCACAAGTGGAAATCAGATATGGATTTTTACTTTGTTCTGCACAAACTATGATGTTTTTTGACGGTATTTGTTCTCCAGATTTGTTTGGTGCACCAGTAATCTAAAATTAGGAATGGTTGTATATTAGTGCATCAGGTTTTAACATGATAAGTGTCATATTTACATATAATAATGAGTTATTGTATTTTAACGTGAAATTTATCACATTATAACATGACAAATCAGTATCGCATTATAATGTGATGCATCTTTATTGCATTTTATCTGAAACTTATCACAATATAATGTAATGGATGTAATAAAGTTGTAGATGCAGACACTATGGTCTGTTAGTTTATATCACAGCAGACAGTAATTTTAACCACATGATATAAAACACAACCCAAACAAGCTCAGTACAGTTTATTATGGATGATCTGACATCAGTAAACTACTGAAACTGCAAGACAAACTTTGTGACCTGCCAGAATACAATCTGACATCTGAGATGATCGATTGGACAATTAATTGTCATGACCCCTCCTACACTAGTTTTTTTTTTTTAATATCCCTATTATCCACTGTGGGTGGTGTTAATGGTTCTCTAGGCATCAAGTCATGTAGACATCCCACATTTTGCTACTTTCATGTTTGATGTTTAGTTCTGTAAAAACTTAAGAGGAGAGGATTGCAGCTAAATCTATAATTCATCACAGCGGAGACTCAAACAATCACATCAGGCACTTTTCACCTGGGACTTAATGGGGTCTAAGGATACAGAGCGAATGAGAACATTATTTTACTGCATAGTTCCTCTACAACACAGAAGAGCATTAAGTTGCAGGGAGGAAAGGTGGAGGTGGAGGAGGAAAAGGAACAGAGCTGTTGCTCATCAGATCAATATCCTATTCCATGGTCAACTGCACACAAACTTCCCAATTTTCTTTTTTTTTTCTTTTTTAACGTTTTCAATTTCTGGTTGCAGAAGACAGGGCATTATACTCCAATGGACAAAAGCGACGCTGAAGGTTGAGAAAGAGAGAGGAAAAAAAAAACGCAGGTCTGCACAGCCCTTTCTTTATTCTGAGAGGTTTATGTCTAAATATCTCACCCGGGCCTGCACCTTTTCCAAGCAGATAAGAAAACAATCAATGTTATAATTAAATAGGCTTTGTCCCGTCTATCACAGGAATAAGAAATTGCTAATACCAAGCCAAGATAGAGTTCCATAGATTGAATATTCTCTGTTGGTGGGGTGGATCTGAGGATTTCTCTATCGCTTCCCTGCTATATATCAAAGGAGAAGCTTATTAACATATTTAAAACACATTTCTACACAATGACTCATTTAATCCACCAGGGGCAGTGTGATGCACCTTTAGTGATTTTCTGGGAATGCTGGAAGAAGTGGCACAAAGTGATAACTCAGTATTGTTGTGTTTTCAGTGGAATAGATGGTGATGTAATCAAATGGTGCTACAAAGATCTGCTGTCCAACTGAGTGATTTACAGCAAACTGTCCAATCCAACAAAATCTGAATCAGTAACTGGGTATTTATTTTTTTTTACAGTTTGTTTTTATGTGATTATGAATACATTCATCATGAAGACAAACCGTCTTCTTCTTTTCACTCCAATGCAGCTCTCTGTTTCTCTCACCTCCGGTTGTTGTTGTCCTCTTTCACTATGAATACTGATGTTAATTTTTGAGTTCATACCTCATAATTTTATTGTTTTTGCAGAAGCCGCCGTTACCGCTTTCCCATCAAGCACCATTAAGCTCCAGCTTGGCACCACAGGTTGGGAGTCCCTGCTATAGACTGAACCTTGTTGCCCTCTTGTGGTGAAATAGCAATACTATCCTCTTAAGACATGATCCCATTATAAGCTGTTAGTGTTTACTCACATATTTTAAATAAAACTACTTAACTTCATCATTTGCAATTACTCAAAAACAAAATGATGTTGCTGACAAACAAACAAAGGTGAAAACAAAGGGTGACAGGGTGCAGAATTTGGATCAAATCTACCATCACCAACTACCATATTTTTCGGACCATAAGGCACACTGGATTATAAGGCGCATTAAGCAACTGTCTCTTAACAGGTGCCACTTTGGGGTCCTTATACACACCGTAACATAGTGTCAGCAGAGTAATACGTAGCGTGGTACTCTGCTCGGTTCCTGACCACAGTAGCCGTAATGCTCCGACAATCCATCAAGCGGTGCGGCTTCGTAGTTTACCAAAGTCGTACTAAAACATTCTGACTGATTTCTGAGCGCCGTGCACCGCCATAAACTCAGTTCAAGGTCAGTAATATGGCGCACTGGATCATAAAGGGCACTGTTGATTTTTCAGAAAATTTAAGGATTTTAAGTGCGCCTTATAGTCCGAAAAATACGGTATAAAACAACCAATTCATAAGAAGAGTAGCAACCATTCCTCATTTTCAACTTTTCACTTCACTTCAACTGATTTCTTTGCTGCTTTTTGACTGGTGTTTATTTATTTTTATGTATCATTTAACCAGTAAATAAAAGCTCTTGTGATATTATGCCTAATATTCTATTTTTACTGCTGCAGTGATTTAACAGGACATTCTGTAGCACTCACATCACTCCATCAGATTTTCTCTAAAGCCATAGATACCCTCACATAAATATTTTTCACATTATGCAGGAGTCTTTCTGAAGACCACTAGTGAGACTTTAATGCATAAAATCATTGCAGTTGTTAATTAATAATGATGGACATTACCTAATCAATAATGAAAACACTGTGAGGCAAATCAAATGTTTCTTCTTTGTTTATCTTTAATTTGCACCCCCACAGCAGAGCATGACAGCACTGATCACTGAGCACTGAACTCGTGTATTTGAAATGCAAATGTCTAGAGGTGCAATTTTAAACCCAAGGAAAAAAAAAAAAAAAAAACTAAACAAAATGTAAAGTGATTCATGATGATTATAAATAAATTCCTTTACAGCGACTGCAAGCTGTAACATTTCTGCTTTAGTTGGTGTTACACAAGCCTGGTCTGTTGATGAAATCACATCAAAAACCAAAGGCCAACCAGTGAACTGCAGAACACATCTATTCTGTAAATACAAACACACACTGGCTTTCTGTCTGGCTCTTCGTAGACCAATGAACTGACTTAATGTGACCTTCACCATAAAGCCCAAACAAATACAGACAGAAACACACAGAGCTTAATCCCTCCTGATCCTTTGGTGTCCACTCCGAGCCGGACGCTGCTGGAGCCGAAGTGAAGAAAGTGAAGACGTGAATGTGAACTGTGTGACTGTGCTGTCTCTCCTCCACAACACAACCTGAGACTGCAGACAGATGCAGAGGAGTTACTGGAAAGTCGGATTGTGTGTGTGTGTGTGTGTGTGTGTGTGTGTGTGTGGATGGATGGGGGGGGTGGCAGCAGGAGAAAGGGGATAGCGGGTCATATCTTGGTGGATTAGCGAAACAAGTCGCCCGGCAGAAGCTTACAGTGCTCTGTGCTGAAACCAGATGTCAGTATGCTGCATTTTATCCTGCCTCCCTTTTTGTCCTCTCGATTTTCCGCCGGAGCTAGAAACGCCACAAAAATGGAGATTAAGATGACTTCACAAAAGCACCTCCAAGTATTGGAGTTTGTCAGAACAGCCTAAGCAGTGTATTTTAACTTAAGCAATTTTAAATGTGAATATTTTATTTAATGCTTTGTGGCATGAACAGCACTTTGTTAAGTTTTAGTGGAAAAGGCTTCAAGAAACCAAAATATGTCCACGATCACCAGTTATCAAGGGATGGGAGGAGACTTGAGTGCAGTAATTTATTTGTAGTTCAAGTGACTCTACCACTGTATTTAAAAAGAAAATACTGTACTTTATAAGCCACTACAATTATATGAGAGGCTGGTTACTTTTGCAGTAGTTTTACATAAAAAAAGAAATTACTCAGAGAACTCAGAGTCTGAACACTGTCGGCCTCTTGTGGTGAAACAGCAAGATCCTGAGTGAAAAAAATTATACTTGTAATACCGGAAAATCCCAGACTCTTGTTATATGTGATTGTTACAAAGCTAATTCACCACAAGAGGGCAACAGTGTTCAACAGTGCTTTCTAGTTGCATCAGTATTAACTATTTAACCCATTACCTCAGAGTGTAGCACCGGCACTACATCGAGATTACCGTAATTACGTCATGGTTTGCACAATCAAAAAAATTTCAACGGTTCCCGAGAGCTGAAACGTTGCACTTTACAGTGAATATGGTGTCATTACGATAACTTCACTAGCGCCGCTCATAGAAGCTGTCAAATTAGCATATTTACTATATAATACGTGTTGTAAGAGTGTAATAACAGTGATGCTGAAGCAAGAATAGCAGAAAAACACAAAAATGAAATTTGAGTTTTAGTGAACGAAAAACACTGTAACTGCGCAAAAATGTTAGATTTTGCAGGTTAAATTTGAAATCAAAATAAGCATAAAAAATCCAGGTGGAAATTTAGAGGCTCGGGTGGTAGAAGGTTAACAAGGTCAGATCGTAACAGGGACTATTTATGTGCTGAACAAGTACTTTTACTTTTGACAAATAGTTCATTTTGATGATTCTGTACTTGTACCTCAGTATGATTGTTAAAGCAGGATTATATTTACATTGTTGAATATTTCATTGCAGATATCAGGAGAGAAACAAGGAAAAGTGGAACAATATGTGCCTGGAAGAATTCTAGCTACAGAGTATAATACGCTATAAATCAATAATGATATCCAGCTTTCAATTGACCCTAAGCTCCTATTTAAAAAAAAACAAAAAAAAACAGCAGATGGCTCTTCCTCCTTCATCGCTTCGGCCGCTCACCTCCCTCCCGCCGACTCTCTTTCTCACCTGTTTTTCTTTTTTGTCCTGTCCTCTCTGCCTCTCTCTCTCTGGGCTTCTCTCCAGTTTACACGATGAGCCAATGGCCAACAAACAAACATTGGCCTCGGTTCCTCGGCAGGCAGAGAGGACACAGAGCAGCAGGGCAGAACAGCAAGGTTGCTATATCACTTTCCGCATGATCCCTCTGCAACGCCTACTCGCTGTACCTCACCGGCAGCAGCAGCACGTTTCAGAGATGATAGCTGCTTAAAAATGTCCGGTTGAGGCAAAACAAGAGCGACGGGATGGCGCAGCGAGCAGAGAAAAAAACTCTTCAACCTGAAGTAATGTTCTGGTGAATTCAGACAGTTTTAATAGTAAATGACCTCTGACCTTTCCCCTTAATAAATTATCACCTAATACCACCACAATCAGGAGGCAGGCAGCAGTAATTATAGGTTTACTTTCCACTGATTAGCCAGGACAGGATTTTGAGGCAGATGTTTAATAATTTACTGGCTGGTATTGTTTCAAAAGTTAACAATTTTCAGGTTTTGTTCAGTGAAAATGAAATCTTTATTAAATGATTTGGTGTTTGAGAACAGATTAAATCTTTTACTGTATTCAAGTGTCTTCCTTGAGTTTCTGCTGTTAATGCTGCAGTGTGTTCGAATTCAGTCACACACCAAGACTGAAAACTGGAAACAAACTAAAACACATCAAAACTAGAAAACACTCAAAGAGAACAAGCCTCCAACACGACATCATCCAGCTGTACTGGTGCTATAGAGCGGCTGTCTACCAACCAAAGGGTCGGTGGTTCAATTCCCGCTCCTTGGGCAAGACACTTACCCACTTTGCCCTGGATGAATGGTTTGGTGGTGGTTGAAGGGGCTGTAGGCTAGCTTAGCTTAGCACCACTGGAATGAATGGGTGTGAATGAAGCGCTTTGAGCCTATATAAATCCAAACCATTATTATTACAAGTTGAACACTGTTGCCCTCTTGTGGTAAAATACCAACGCATTTTCAAAGATAGAGACTTTCTGAGATTTGGGGATTTTTTTGTAGGGGCGGCGGAGGGGAACCCATCACCTGATCTCACCCAAGATCTAATAAATTAATTCATAGACATCTACTGGTGACAACATAACCTCTTAGGTAAGTCAAAAAGTGTAAGGTCATCAAAATATTTCACACTAAAGCCAAACTGATACTGGATTTTTGAGTTTAAAATATAAATAATAATAGTGTCCAAGATTTGAATATTGCTCTGAGCAGGACTTCTTACAAACACACAGTGTCAACACTTGGCTACAACCATCCTGCATGAAGGATCCTGCTGAAACTGTCTCACAAAGGGTGTGGAGCCGACTGATCATTGTGGACGCTGCAGATTGTGGTGTTGTTTAACTCACTGCATTATACCGGGGAGTGATGCTGTTATTCAGCCTGCCCGCTCTGATATCTACAACAAGAAAGACTCAACATCCATGAAGACAGGAGCAATGGCAGGAGTGCTGCTCTAGTTTTTGATAGGTGTACTTTTTAAGCTGATGCTGATGCATCTGGAATAAGCTAAAATAAGACGATAACAAGTCCTGTCCCACTTGGGCTCTATTTCATGCTCTGTAGAGAACATCACATAGCGTTCCTGTTTCCCACTGATAGGAGATACACTCGGGGAAGATGGGAGGGTGTAGCAAATTTTCACAACATTTTGGTTACTAGTAACCTAGTTACTTTACAATCTACAGTCTATATCAGGCCAGTTTTAATAAACCTAGGCGTTCTGCAAAGGATTAGCCTGCATGGGATGGACTGATCTTCATAAATGTGTTCATGTTGGTGTCCCTGACGTGCAGGTGTACATGTGCCACATGTTTTTTTTTTCTCTCCCAAGGGCCCGATTTCCTCAAAAAGCCTGTTTTGACTCTGAGGACATGACAGCTCTCATCTGTTATCCATGATGAGACTGGGAGTGGGGAAATTATCACAGATTGCCCTCCGACCACCCTCCTCCTCCTCCTCCACACCACCTCCAACAGCTCCGTGTTAAAGGTTTCAGACTTTCACTCATTTAACACTCGAGTGAGCTCGATAGAAAAGTGCTCTCTTCGCCGTTCTCTCGGAAAGTGGCGCCGGGTGTAAAAGGTTTAATCGCCCGTTGTGTCAGATACATCAGGACTTCGTGTCATCAAAACCCCACCTCTGTCGCTTTGATTGGGCTCTTCTCAATCCGCCTGCTTCTCCGTCTTGTTTGGCCGTCCACCTGCTTCACTGTCTGCTGCTCTGACTTCCTGTCAGTTTGCAGGCGAGTCGAGCGTTTACGTGCACCGGCTAACCTCGTGGAAGGAGGTTCACTTTAGGTTTTGCTGTTCAGGCAATTAAGAGCCCTTCATTTTTTTGACATCGGGGTCATGCACATCAAACTTTTACAGATAAGATAGTTGCAACACTGCACTTTCTTTCTTTCTTTTTACCTAGACCATAAAATGCATTGGCTTTCATTTTAATATAAAGAAGGTACTTAACCAGAGTTTATTCCTAACATAATACGTGGTTCTGAAGGTTTAACAGTAACACTGAAACTAAGCATATACAAAAAAATATGCTGTTAAAATGTGTTTTACTTTACTAAGTAATTAGAAAGAGAAACTACAAGTTGTTTTTTTTTTTCAGTTCAGAAACAGTTTTAAAAGCCTCTCCTCTGTCACACTGAGGTGAAGAAGAAAAACCTACATCCGTGGTGTTAAACTCACCGGTGGTCTTTGGGTGAGTTTGATTTAGAAACATGAGGCAGAAATTAACCCCACTACACACACTGGTTTTACTAAGGTGGGTGCAGTGTCTCAAATGTATTGCAGTAAAAATACATGAAAGTAATTTCCACTTCAAACAAAGCCCCAACAGTGGACCTGAGAGTCACAGAGCGGAGAATACATTGATGGTTTTACAGATAATTGCAGCCGGGCAGCGAATCAGCGTCGATTTGAAGTGGAGGTGAAAGTGTTGAAGATGCTGCTGATGTAAAAATGATAAAGCTTGTAATGTGACATTATATCAGTGTTGTGGGCAGAACTGTAACAGCAGATGTGCACTGTGGATCAGGCAGCTGCTTTAATGCACAGACTGTCTTTTAGCTGCAGGACTGAGGGTTTAAAAGCACTGTAAAAGTGTCCTTGAGCAAGGCACTAAAATCCCTTTAAAGTGGATGCTCTTTGACTAAATACAATCCTCCAAACAAAAAGAGAAAGAGTAACATCTTGTAACTCACTTCTCCAAACCAGCTCCATCATGATGGACTGTGATTTTAATTCATTTCATAGACACTATACTTTCATTTGCCTGGTTTTTATCCATTATTTTGTTTTGCCTTTTTACTACATAAAGTGTATTACTGTATTTCTTCATTGGTGACCCTGTTTAATTTGTAATTAATCATGTTTCAGCATACAGCCTCGCTTTGAGGCTCTGGAGCGATGTGCTGAAAACATCAAAGTCACACTAAATACAAACTCACTTGTGTCAAATTAAAAGCTCTCATTGGACAGAAACCCTTCATTTCTCAACTTTAATTATGAAACATTTGCAGCTTAATTAATTAGCATATGTTCAATTAATTACTTTTTAATTAAATAATTAGTAATTAAGCTTTTCTGTCATGTGCATTTGAGGTCCAACCATTATTCTGGTTGTATCAACCATGGTTGCAGCCATTCTTAGAGACCTCGCTGTTAATTAACTTGGAGAAAATACAGTTTTATTATCATCAATATCATTAGCATTTTTATTTATGCATGGCATTTTTACTTTCGTAGAAAATCCAAAGTTCAATATGAAAAAAAAAACAAACAAGTGGTACACAGAAAAGGGGATGATTAGAGCATCAGAAGTCATAAGTCAGACCGAAACTACATGGCACGAACAAGACCTCTGAGCGAGCTGCACTGCCTCAGGACGAAACTCAAGACCAAGTAAAAAAATTTACAGCCTGTAGTATAGGGATGGAAATTTCAAAAAGAGACAAGCGGGAAGGAAAAGAAAAGGTTATGTTACAAGATGCACCCACTCAAACAGTTTTTACCCTCACCAACAGCTTCACAATTGAGAAAAGAGAAAATGTGTGTTTGTGAGTGTGTGTGTGTGTGTGTCTGTGTTTAAGTGTAACAGAAAGAGCGAAAGAGCAAGACACTGGAACGTAGCCACATCAAGAGCGGAGCGCGGCAGGGCAGGCGGAACCAAAGGTCTGTTCCACAGGGGGAGTGATTAAGGCGTTGCGCGAGGCCCACAGGGGAGCAAAAGGGCAGAAAGGAGAGCTCATTACCCATAATGTAGAAGAAGAGGAACCCTTGCCCAATGCAGCGTGGAAAACTCTCACACACACACACACACACACACAAACTCTCACAACATTACTTAAAATCCTTCTGCTGAACTGAGCACAGTGAAAGTAAATAAGTTGCGGATTTACTCTGCAGATGGGTTTTTATTTGGGTTTTAAGAGGGAGTCAATGAAGTTAGGCAGCAGAGGAGTGGGAGTGGGAGTAGGAGAGGGGGTGGGGAGCCTTTATGGGGTTTAAGCACCTGCAGGATATCTTCCTCTCAACTTCCACAAGCACTAATGGACGTTTTCCACCACATTAATGAATTAAAATACCTGGCTGCGGTGCTTTAATTAGTCTTCCACCACACTTTAAGGTGAGCTGAGGGATCTGGTTTGATACTCCACCTGTAGCACTGTTTATCATACAGTTATTTATCTGCCCAGTTTAGATGTCTTAATATTGCTTACCAAAGAAACATGCTTTGCTGCTTCTCTCTGTTTTGGTTTGTTGCTCGAACAAAAACCAGCAATTTGGAGACATCTGTTAGCGGGCAGGGCTTTTCATTTACTTTACAGACTCAGGTGTATTAGGTGCTGATGTGCAGGAGTATTGGGTCGCTGACTGAGTGAGAAACTACCTCACTTGCTTTTTCATCCAGGCCAAACAACAAGACTTGAACAAGAATGTCTCGAACTTGTGCGATAATCGTCCCAAACAAACTATTTTCAGCCAGATAGTCCTTTTTTTTTCTCTCACATACAAACTTGATGTGACTTAGACCCACTACTACAGATGTGATGGCAGGTCATTTGTATATTTAGTTGTGCTGAATATCAGCCTTCAGAGTCTCAGTCGGCTTACCTGGTTGATGATGTAGATGCCGTAGTCAATCCTCTGCCGCCTGAGGATCGGGTGGAGGTAGTGGAGCCAGTACTTCAGGTGATTTTCTCTGTGACGGAACGGGATGATGATGGCCACCTGAACAACAGGTTTAATTATTACTTGTTCAGTAGGAACATCTACAAAGCATCAGTCAGTAGGGGAACTTAGTCAGTGCTGGTTAACTAGAAAACACTCAGAGCAGAGCACAATCCTCTGGTTGAGTTCCAACAAATTGTTTTTTTTTTTGCAGCCAGAAGTGACCATATTTGGACATGAATGGAGGCGTGAGGAGGCGGGTCTGACCCTTGAAGTTGAGGATATTGCGCAACATTTATGAGACTCCAGTTGCACATTTTTGCACTTCTGCATTGGCTTCACTTTGGAGAGTGAGGTGCTTCATCTATTTCTATATCCAATCAATGATTTGCATCTACTGCTTCCTTCTTCTTCTTCTTACTCTCCGACTCTTAGATGCAGTGGTGGTCCTGTGCTGCCCCCTTTTGGCTCTCTGTCACCACTTCCTTTGTTAAAACATTATAAGCAATATGGATTTTCTGGGCTTTTTTTTGGACATCCTCTGATCTTGCTCCAAATGTCATCATTATTTAACCGAGATCTGTGCGGCTGTCAGTAACAGACCCACAAACAAAAGCATGATAAATGTACAACCAGTAAAGACTGCGGGTTTGTTAGAGTGATCATACTTGAATGAGCTTTGCTTTAATTCTTTGAGGATCTATTCTGTACCATGTTCATAATGAATGATGCGGCTCATAAAAGCAGCTCTCTATGACATGCCATATTTGAGACAGATTTGAGGCCTGCGTCATTGTTTGTCTCTGCACTTGAAGTGAGTCGTTCTCAGGTGTCCAAGGTTGAACTGTAATTTACTGCGAGTTCATGGTAATTTTGTGTTCAGATGAAGACTGGCAGCAGGCCGACCTTGGTTTCTGTATAGTTAAGCATTTGTGATGAGTGCAGCTGCACTGCTGATGGAGGTACCCTGAACTCAGAGACGTGTCGTATAGAGGAGAAACTCAAACACTTAAAAAGACAAATTGCCTTTAGAGCTACCACATATGATGCAATGTAGAGCATTTACAGTCAAAAGATGCTCCAAACCACTCCTCTCCTTTGCCACTTTTAATCAATAATTAGAGAAAATATACAAGCCACATGGTATGAATATGGAATAAATGGCTTGGTGAGTCCAAATTATGATAACAAGTCAAAACCGTGAATTATTCACTTATTACATTTCACTCACGGAGTTGATTTTGACTTCAATTTTCAGAATTTGATTTACTTTCATAATTTGGAAAAAACTATAAAAAATTTTCACTCAACAACTCACAATTTTAACTCAGGGTATGATGATTTAATAATATAATTTTAACCCACTTTTTCTTAACTTTGTGTAAATACTATTTTTCTATTGCTGGCTTACTATCTATCTAATTTTAACTTAACCCTTTAATTTCGAGCATGTCGTCGGCAACAGGTCTGCACATGCGTCTTTGGATTACCGTAATGATGTCACAGTTTGCGCAATAAGAAAAATTTGAACGGTTCAGATCGCAGATATGTTGCACTTTACGGTGAATATGGCGTCATTACGGTAATTTCACTGGCGCCTCTCCCTAAAGCCAACAAAGTAGCTGATTTATTACCGTATTTTCCAGACTATTGAGCGCACCTGTCTATAAGCCCCTATTGAATTTATTTGAACCGTTTCATGTGGTCCACTCTGACCGGGTCTGATGTGACGATGCTAAATGTATCGGCGGCACAGAGCTTGCTAGCTTGTAAAAAGCTAACGAGCTTCGTGCTGCTGATACATGAGAAACACCGGTGTTTAAGTTCAAAGCGTCGGAAAAAAGTAGCGGCTTATAGTCTGGAAAATACAGTATATACTACGTGTTGTAAGAGTGTAATAACAGTGCAATGAAACAAGAATAGCAGAAAAACACAAAAACGGATTTTGAGTTTAGAGTTTTAGTGAACAAAAACACTGCAACTGCACATGAATGTTAGATTTTGCAGGTTAAATTTGAATTTGAAATCAAAATAAGCATAAAAAGTCCAGGTGGAAATTTGGAGGCTCAGGTGTTGAAGGGTAAATAACTAAATTTTAACTTCTCATCATTGTAGTGTATATTATATGTGTTCTGCGAATGTTTACAATGTGAAATGTAGTTGATATAAAATGAATGAAGTACAGTTAGAGACAGTTACAGACCTTCCATCGAGGCCGGCAGTCGGGAGGCGTGTACCGGCCTCCCTCCGTCACGTTGGGGTTTTCTTTCTGCACTCGTTCCATCGTCATCTGGGAGCTGAACTCAATCAACAAACGTCCCACTGAGGCACAAAAAAAGAAAAGAGGAAAGAGTTAGTGAGATGAAGAGGATAACAGACAAGACAGAGGATAAAAAAAGAGAGAAAGCAAGAGAGGGAGTGAGGGACAGAAGGAGAGAGAGAGAGCTTTTAGCTTCAAAGCAACACTGTACATGTATCAAAGCAGTGTGTGCAGAAATAATGGTTTCAAGGGATATGCAGTGCATAATGCAACATTTAATAAGATGCACAGGCTTAGGAAAACATATAGTCCTAAAAAAATCTAAACAAAGACTTTGAAGTCGGTTTTTATAAACACAACATGGAAGATAATTACGATGCTCAGTGATAAAGCCACACCATATGTTATCTCCCTGCAAATCTATCCATCACTCCTTTGAGTACTGACGGATCAGATCACTGCTTGTGTGTGTGTTTGCGTGCACAAGATTGCGCGTTCAGACTAATTTAAAAGAAGGGTTTGCTTCAAATCTTTGCCCCGCACGATAAATTCAGCCCCTCATTCTGAGAACCGGCATCATTAAAAAACAGGAGCGAGCTTTGCTGTTTGCTCTCCGACCAGAGCCCCGCAAACACAAGCCTCGTTCTGACCGACCACACTTTCATTCTGCAGCAACATGCAAAACGCCACTCATTAGTCCGTGTTTTCTTCAGTGTCAGTGTCAGAGCAGGAACTCATTAGCAGATTCATCAAGCATCATTTCATTCAGAAAAAGAAAATATCACATGAGAATCCTTTGTGTGGAGGTGTCATTGATCAGGGTGCTAATAGCTGTTGTATAATCTTTTGTAAACCAATTTATTTTTTGTGGACACGTTTCCACATAACAACTCAAAGCATTACTTCAGCATTTATTCTTAAAGGATAACGCCAATGAATTGATCCCACTAACAAGTCTGGTTTGTTTATCAAAAGCTTAATGCAGCTTATTCCTCTATACTATTAAGATCCACGGTTGTCTAACAGTCTGACTTCCACTTACTGAAGCCCATTCTTGATCCTCCAGCTTGCTTAAAAAAAATACACTCTGGCCACATTCATTTAAATCCCTCAAAACACCTGTATAACATTAAACAAAAACATTGTTGTCCTGGTTGGAGAGTTCCAACCACAGTTATTACTCTCATACAACGTAAATGTTATACAATGCAAAAATTTTTAAATTTCCAATCATTAACTGATAGTAAAACAAAATTCCTGTCAAAAAATTTGTGTCACATGGTATCACAAAAACCAATCAGCGTTGAGGTTCCCCGATGCCACAGAGGAGCAGAAATGTCATTGTAAGGAGTACTCCAATTGGCTGTTAAGGGCAAATAATTGTGTATGACAAAATCTCCACAATGAGTCCAGTGGCCATATTTGCCTTTTTCACTTTTGCACACCTGCCCAATCGCCATGAGTGTTGTCGGATTTTCATTTTCATAAAGATACAAACAGTTGGAGACAGATATCTCTCACTGACATGTGTGAGTGGGCTGCACATTAGCACATGAAGTGCTATAGGGAGTGAAGAGGCTCCCACACTTTTCATTGAAAAAACTATTAAGCAGCACCAGCATGATCTTTTCAAGACATTAGAGCAACACTGGACTGTGTTTCTAAAGCAGGTGAAACGTACAGCACCTCGCATAAGTGCACAGTAAAATGTCTTGTGTTGCATGATGTGTGTAAATAAGCAGTATCCACTGCACTGCAGAGCAGAGGGGAGATAGATGAAGCGCGCAGGTCCACGCGATAATAATCAATTTAGCATCGGCGTATGAGCTTTGTGTTGAGAGGTCTCCTCCAATCAGCGGCGCACAGGTGAGGATACTGATCGATGGAAACAAGGTTACATGTTCATAACACAGCTCTTTATCACACCGCAAGAGCTGAATGCAAATAGCTGCCAGCAGCCATCTCCCACGACTACTTCTGCCAGCCGACCTCTCCACACTCCTGTTTTCTTTTTTCTCTAATGAGACAATAAATGAAACTTTTTTTCTTGTCTCTCAGACAATAAACAACAACAAAAAAAACCCCAGAAAACCACAACATAAAATACTAGGACAAAAAGATGCTATTTTTAGATCATACGTGTTTCTTATACAAAGTGTTTATTTGATTGAAGGGCAGCTACCCTTTGGCAGAGGTGGTTACATCTCCTGCAAAGCAACAAATACAATTTAAACAATTTAAATATAATTTCAATCGCAGTCTGATCTCCATTTCTTGTTAATTTCAAACAAATAACCCACTTCAGAGACCTAAATTATGCCTTTATTTAGGGCATGTCTTAAATCCAGCACAAGGCGGGAGAGCATTGTGTGTTTTTAGTGCACTGTGTCTCTGCTGCACACACAGCTCTCTGGCTGATAACTTTATTTTTCCAAACCTATGTACAGATACACAAGGTAACTACAATGGTGGCTCTACAACAACAAAAAAACCATCATTGTCTCAATAACTTGGTCAGCAGCGTCTCATGATGTTCACAAGTCCACTTATTGCCTGTTGGAGCCTTTCACGGTTACGACTCTCTACATGATGACTCCACTGATCCCATAGGTTTTCTATGGGATTCAGATTTGGAGATAGCTCAGGCCATTACATCTGAGGTGCCCCAGCCTCCTGCAGCTGTTCCCTGTTGATGTGACTTCAATGAGCTGAGGCATCATCATCACAGTACCATTCACAATTTATAGAGCAGGTCAGTATTGCCTGGACACTCCTGCCCAGACTATAACATCACCACTTCCAGGTACAGCAGTTTCTCTGGAGGATTTTAAACAACTTGGTTTCCAAAAAAAAATCTATCCAAGAAACATGAGTCAAAATGATTACTGCCACACTCCCAACCCTTTAAATTTACAGTTGTTTTTTACATTGGTGTCGTTGGTATCATTAAAGTATCACAGAGAAACTCTAACATATGGTGAAGTCCACTGAAACAGCATGTTGAGAGTATCTAACATCCACAATGCAACATATTTCCGGCAAAAACAAAATATGTAGGCGGGACAAAAAGTTTGGAGATATTTGATTGGTACATTGGAGTACATTTATATAGCGCTTTCATGACCTAAGCTAGGTCCCAAAGCACTTTACAAGGCTACAAGGCAACTCATTCACCCATTCATACACACACTCACCAATGGCTACCGAGCTGCCATGCAAGGCGCTAGCCACCATTAGGAGCAACTTAGGGTTCAGTGTCTTGCCCAAGGACACTTCGACATGTGGACAGGAGGAGCTGGGGATCGAACCCACAGCCTTACGATTCACAGGCGACCGACTCTACCAGCTGAGCCACAGCCGCCCTAAAAACAACGAAGATTGGACCATTTTAACACAACGAAATACTAGCTAGCTAACCTCACGAGATAACCTGCGTACTACATGCTAACTCATGACACTGTTACAATAAACTAGTGATTACTAATACAGCTGCTACTACTGAACGCTAACAGCAGATTGATTGACAGGTTGATGGAATGATACTATTGGTTGAAATTGCTCTGGGCACATGAGTCACATTAAACTAGGAAGTAAATGTGATTGGACTGTGATATTTATTATTTTTTATTATTAATTAAGTGAAAAATACAACTAGCCATGTGATCTAAAAAGATAAGAAAGACATTTCAGGTGGACTTTAACTTAAAGTATCTTTAAGGAATAATTACATTTTTAGGTACAAAGCTCATGTGTTTTTCTTGCTGAGAGTCAGATTAGCATAAAGACAGGAAGCTGAGAGAAACATCAACCATGGCTCAGTCCAGCATCAGCACCAGCCTCTCTAAACCCCACAAAACCCCACGTACGTAGTTTGTTAAATGTGCACGCAAACAGAAATGTAATAACATCTATTTGTAGGTTTACAGGGAGTTACGTGCTGTAACTTTCTCTTCCTGTGCATAAAGCAGCGGGGTGCTCTGACCTCCTGGAGTGAGATAGATGGATAAGCTGCTGTTTGTCAGCATAGCTACAGCACATAACACCATGTAAAACAACAAACACGCTTTCTTCATTTCACTTTTGTCATTTCTGTTTTGTTCCCGTGCTTCCAGACTTGTAATGATAAACTCAGCTCTCGCTCTGGATTCAAAACACAAACACGAGTGTTTTCAATTTTCCTTGCCGTTAGTAAGACATGAGGATATTTCTCATAAAGATGAACTAATGCTTTAATCTAAAAAGCCCCCAGATTAACATTTGGTGTTTTTTCATGATGTCCATGTTTGCCGAATTTTATAAATGACGCTGCGACACGACAGCCATCAATTAAGTGACTGTCATGAGGGACGGGAAATCAGATCTATGGTTTTAAATCAGCTGACACAAACTGAGCAGCCACACGGATAGTGATGCACCTCACTCTCGCTGCATAATTGGTTATTTACACGTTGTCACTTTTAATTAAAAAATGCTGACATTTAGAGGCTGGCAATCCTGCAAAATAAAAGCACAGTGATGTCGGCAGAGGAATTTTTAAAAATAAATACTGACATGACTGTTCTCCTATGACACAGAGGACATTAATTATACAAAGAGTGTGTGTGTTTGTGTGTGTGTGTGTGTGAGCAAGTAAGGAAATAGGGAGGAAACGTGTGTATTATGAGTGAGCAGAAGAATAAAGAGAGGATTTTGGTGAGAGATGATAAATGAGAGTTGTAATGTGTTGTACGTTGATAGCAGTTCAATTATCGAACACACACACACACACACACACACACACACACGCACGCACCAAGTAATATCTCATGCTTATCTATGTGGTGATATTACAGTAATACATTATAATCACGCTGCTTGATCGCTCTATCTGGGACGCCCGCTGCACTTTGGGGGATGCATCACTGCGTTGTCTGCAAATATACATAGTAATACACACACACACACACACACACATATACACACACTGTAAACCCACCAAAGTTCCCCCACAATAATAATGAACCAGACCTCTGAGCTATTTAGGTTAGCAGCACATATACTGACACAATACACCGAGAGCAGACCTGAGGCATTAAGCACTCAACACACACACACACACACGTTTTCACGATTTCAGAGGACATCACACTGACTTACTTTCATTACCTGCAGACCTCCTCTCACCTCAACTATAATTACTACTTTCCTAACCTGAACTTTAGTACATTTCTTCCCTTTAAATTTGATTTTTGTTATGGTTGACTTGCTTTTTGTCTCCAGAAGGAAGACGAGTCCCCGTAATGTGACTGCGTAATGGATTTAGGTGTGATTAGGTGGTGATTCAGCCCGGGCCAGACTCCTCAACAAGAAAACAGAAACAGGATAAAAATAGGAGCACTCAGGTGTTTTGTTGGTCCTCGAGTGACGTGGCGTCCATTCACGGATCGAGGGTGCTCTTTGCTTCTCTTCTGCCCTTGTCACCACATACATATCAAAGATGAAAGATCCATGAAAAATTTCACACAACACTCACACCTCTCCCTCTTTTCCTGCCGCTGCCGCTGTCGACATATCCAGGGGTGCTGTTTCTAACCACATTCAAATTTGTAATGTGGTTTATTCCAGCAGGAGTACATACCGCCCTGTTGCTGCGTACATGGACTGTGCGACACGTCGCCTCTGATCATATGGTGCGTCAATCACTGTCACTGTTTTTTGAGGTGAAGCTGAGAGTGTGACCTGTGAAGTGCACGCTTTACTGGAGGAGCGTCATGCTACCACTAACAGGAATACAACAGCGTTCTCTCTTCATTTGGGATTGAACCTTAGATCCCCTGAGGAAAGGATCACCATATTTATAGTCCATGTGTTTGGATTTAGTTTTTGGATCAGTGAAAAGATATTTTTTTTAAGATTTAGACCAGGTCAAGTTGACCAAAGATCAACCCTATTTGGACACAGACACGAGAACAAAAAACTGCAACATGCAAGTTTTTGAACAAATGTTCTTTAGTAATTATAATTTAGGGTTGCAAAACTAAATTGTAATTTACAGTGCTGTACAGCAGCAGTTCCCAACCCTTTTTGCACCACGGACCGGTTTAATGTAGGCATTATTTTCACGGACCGGCCTTCAAGGTGTGGCAGATAAATACAGCAAAAATAATATAACACGACCGGCATAAAAAGTTGTCCTCTTACCCTTTGCAAAGAAGCTCTCCAAAGACGTTTGTATTTTATTCATTTTCGCTAGTTTGCTGGCTTATTTTTTGGCTAACGTATCTGACGTTATACGTGATAGGTGATACGTTTTATCACGTGACTGAGACAAGCATATTGACGTGTCACGGGGCAATGGCAAAAGTTAAGTTGAAGAGAGTCTGGTTGCTCCTTTCAAAATAAAATGTCTTTCAGTCTCTAATAATCAATGCAACGGAAGTTATATTTTTATTTATACTTTCTGTGCGGCCCGGTAACAACTGCCACGGACCAGCACCGGTCCCCGGCCCAGTGGTTGGGGGCCACTGCTGTACAGGATTTGGATTCAAGCCAAACTCCAACTGATAAAGAGTTGTAATACATTAAATGAAAATATGGCAATAACACCCTAAACATAAAAAATACTATAAATAGCCTAAAGGAAAATGCATTAGTACCTTTTTACAGTGTTGTTAAATATTGTGTCCTGCCTGAAACGCTGCTGTGTATATTAAAAAAGATGGTGAATTCAGTGATTGCAATCAAATGCATAATTTCTAACCACTATCACATCTCCATGCACCGCGTAAACAGTTAAACAGCTGAATGTTAAATTAACAGTAAAGAAAAAAAGACGGCTTGGTGCACAGGTGATGGGGATGAGAGCTGAATAAAAACAAACACCCAGTGATTTAATCTGATTTCATTTTGCTCACTAAACATCCATCATGTTTTTCTTCCTCTAGAGTTCATGTGCATCACACCAGGACTTGCTGTGTCCTTGCAGAGTCTCTGTTCAGGCCATCTGACCGTGAACACACTCTGCGACAGGCTGCTTGTTAACCAACAGTCCTGTTCTGAGAGGGTTTTTTTGTGCCTTCGTGTTACTTAAGTGACAACTGAAGCAGCGCCAGGGTCAGATTTTCTGAGAGAAGTTTATAATTGAGTTTGCTTCTTTGGCCTCGGGAAGAGGGGGAAATGAAAGTTAGAGAAAGTGAATAAATCGAAAGGAGGAAAAAAAAAAAAAAACGTAGAGAAAGGCGAGTGAAAGGAGAGAGGAAGAAGGAGGGAGAGATTGTTCCTCTCCTCCTGCCTCCCACTGACACAGACTCTGTGACAATAGAGACTTTCAGCTCTCTGAATCTTATTAGTCTGTCCATTCTCTCCGTCTCTTCTCCTTCAATCATTTACAAGTGCCTCTACCAACTGCAGACCATAATTGCTATTCTTCCCGACTGGAAGGAAGAGGGGGGAAAGGAGAGAGGAAGACAAAGAAGATGTGATGGAGGGAAGGAGAAGAGGAGGAAAAGTCTTCAAGTCAAGTAACTACTAAAAGCCTCGCTTACAATCTCTTTGGTTTTGTTTATCTTATTCTGTTTTCGTCGTCCTCCTCCTCCTCCTCTCATATTCACCCCCTTTCAAGAGTCATTACTGTGGATTGTGGGAATCATTAGTGGCAAAGGCTGTGTTCAAAATCCTGTTTGTGTACGGTGCTTGTGTGTCGACATGTTCGTGTGAATTTACTGGATCAGAGGATTACTGGTATCTAAGAATCTCCTCGACACGCACAAAAAAAACCATCCAGTCATCTGTTTGTGTGGGTGTGTGTATCTCTATTCAACACAGAAAACATGCACCCAAAAATAAAGATAAAGGGTTAACGGCGGTGCGTTCACAGGCTCACCGGCGGCGAGCACAAAAGGTTGCATGGATAGCCCTAACATCCGAGAACTGATAGCTTTGTTGTCGCGAGCCATGTTGCAGGAAAATGAATCCAAGCCACGGAAAAAGGAAAACATGAATGTAAGGAGGAGGATAATGTGAAACTGGTCTCTGCTCGTGGATTAAAAAGGTCTTTCAAACAGCATCTGCCAGTGTTTCCTTGAGAGCACAACAGGCAGAATTTTCAAGAATAAACCCCTGATGATTTGTAAGGGACTGTGACAAAGAAAAAAAACTGAACTCCTTTGAACATATGATAAAAACCATTCACTGGATGTAAAAGATGGATGTGGGCTCAGTGACGCCACCTGAGGGTTTGTGGGGACTAGAAATTTAAAGGCAAAAGTTTGGCATTTGGTTGCTGCCATCTTGCTTTTTGGAGCCAGGAGTGACCATATTTGGACAAAAGGCAGGAACTTCAAAGTGGTGAGGATGCATGGAGGAAGTGACTGACTGCTACTAGCTACTAACTTTAGCATTAATACAATTTCAGTGGGTAAATGAGATGAGTTAGTTTTTTGCACATCCACTTATTTTTTTTAGCCTTACACCAGAGTTTTCAACCTGGTGTCTGTGGTGACCATTGGAGCATTTACACTGGTACCGCATCGCCTCGCCTCGCCTTTAGCGTGTTTCCACTGGCAAAAAAGTACTTGTAACTTGGTACCTGGTACAACTTTTCGTACCTCCTCTCCTGTGGTTCCAAAAAAAAGTACCTGGTCAGGTCGGAGCAGGTACTAAAATCTTATTGGTCAGAATCATCACTCCATCGTTGTGTCATCACTGTGCGGCACGTAATCTGTCCCCGCAAACACGCCATTTTTAAATCGTTGGCAAACCATGTAGACATGTTTCAAACAACAAGAAAAGAAAGCAACAAACAATTACCATTGAGAGTTGAAGACATAAGTAAACGTTGCCACGGAGGATGTGTCCTAACCACGTGTGTGTGTTAAATTGTGTAATTACTCTCATTACCACAGCAAATTCACCCACACTTTAATAAATGGGAAAATCAGCCACAGGGAACAAAACACTGTTTGCATCAGGCTGTAAACACGCTCACTATGAAGTTAAGCATTTTAACACAAGGGACAATGGAGGATTCATTTTAGGGAGCCTCGTGTGGCCATTCGAGGAACTGCAGTTTTTCTGCACTTTTTATTACTTTTCAAAGTTTAGATTATATATTGAAAGCTAACGAGATGTCGCCCCATGGTTTGTGGACTCGCATTTTGAAGTCAGGAGTTTAGCATTTGAACATCACCATGTTGGGTTGTTGGAGCCAGAATTGACTATATTTGGATATGAAGGAAGGGGAGAGGAGGCGGTTCTAACCCTTGAACCCCAGGATGCTATACCCAATGTGTAAGAGACTCAAGTTCAGGGCTGGTCTCATTGGAGAACAGAGCTGTCAGTCAAACTAACCACGCCCCTAAATATTCCTCTTTTTGACACTTGCTGTCGTTAGCTGACTTTAATAATGACATCACAATGACTTGTGGAAAAAATGTATTGACTGCTTATTTCATGATTTAAAATACCGTATTTTCCGGACTATTGAGCGCACCTGTCTATAAGCCGCTATTGAATTTATTCCAACAGTTTTATGTGGTCCACTCTGACCGGGTCTGATGTGACGAGGCTAAATGTATCGGCGGCACGGAGCTTGCTAGCTTGTAAAAAGCCAACGGGCTTCTTGCCGCCGATACATGAGAAACACCGGTGTTTAAGTTCAAAGCGTCGGAAAAAAGTAGCGGCTTATAGTCCGGAAAATACAGTAACTTCTGAATTGTAGTCAATTGGAGTTTTTTGAAGCCAGCATCTAGTGGCCATCAGGAGTATTGCACTTTTTTGCACTTCCACATTGGCCTCATTTCTAAGATCTGGTTGCTTTGTCCATTTCTATATTCATTTTATGATAAAAACAGGAGCGAGTCCATCACAACCACCACAAAAGTGGAGCTGAAGTTAAAAGTAACACTGTAGAAACATTGTAATCCCCCCACTTTTACAGTTTGAACTCTCAGATCTCTACTGTTTTTTGAGGTCGTTGAGAATCATTTGTATCTGTCACAACCAAACTGAAAAATCATGTTTTTTTATGAGAAATTGTGTTCAAATATTTACTGTGCAACTGATGGCCAAAACATGAATATTGTATGTGGAGAAACATCAAGAGCATTATTACCAGAGGAGTCAGGACCAAGAAAAACCTTCAGTAGCAGAGAAAGTGCGAGAGCTCGTTGCATAATTAAACTTGATTGAATGTGACTTGTTAGGATGTTCTTTAACTACAGTGTTGATGCAGGATGTGTGTAAATGTATGCATAAATCAAGTCACTTTACAAGCTCCCTTTGTTTCCTTTCTCATCACAATTCCACTGAACCCTATTACGAATGTGGAATCAAAGATCGCAGTCTGCCACAGGCGTCTGCCCCTTTGGATTTGTTTTGTTCCCGTGTTCAGACACGTTAGCAGCCATGAAACGGGTGAGTAACAATCTTTAATCATCGGGCAATCTTTTTCTGGTGCAATGTAAGACAAACAATGAGTGTGTACACAAACAAGCCTTAACAAGAAATTTCATTAATGAGTGTGAATTTTAAGCAGGCTGATGAAAGTAATTACAGCGTGAAAAGCTTCAGATACGAGCGCTGATATTAGAGAAAAGTTTTTGATAGGGTTGTTTCTCACATCACGTAACAAGACCTTTATCAGCATTTATTGAAGTGCTCCGACTCCGCAGATCATTACGCAAACACACACACTTGATGGCTCCACGAAGTCCACGAGCGCAGCGTGTCCACCGATGTGTTTTTGTCCTGAGACGGAAGAGGGTGAAAGTCGGGGTGCACGAAACAGATGGAGGAAGCATGAAACGCAACAAGGTGTCCTGGCAGAGTGTGTGCAAAAGAGACAAAAAGAGAGACAAAGGAAGATATACTGGGGAAGAATAAAGGAAAGAAAAAGCATGAAGGACAAGTGGTACGATTTCAGACAACAGTGTGAGAGCAGAAAGTGAGAAGCGGAAACACAAAGTGAAAGGGAGTGACAGTGTGAGGTCGGGAGCCAAATACCATGGCAACACTACATCGCTGAAACCAAGGTGGTGTCTCACTCCGCTGCAGTCACACTCCTGTGGTTATTTTTGCTTTGTACCACAGGTGAGGAAGTCACTGATGCAGTTAGGAAAATGGTCGTTCTCAGCAGCTAAAAACGTTCATGTAAAATGATTCATGTCAAAATCCACTTTTATCTTTTTATTTTTTCATAAAGCCACAGTAGTCATGGTGGACACTGTTTTGTGTGATGCCTCGTTTGAGAGTCCAGAGTTGACCCAAATAAATGGGAAATACAATGCGTTGAAATAAAACTGAATTATCCTTTAATTAGTTGTTGCTTTTTAAATGTACATTTCTGCTCTATTCTAAATTTTCCAGGGCATTTTCTGTCACATATGATATGTGACGTGTAATTGATGCAAATTATGATCTAGGCAATCAGGGTATAGGGAAAAAATAAAACGCCATATTAGTGAATTTCAGTCATATGTCAAAAAAATTTGACAGTTTCATTTGTTTTAATTCATTTTAAATTAATTTCCTGTGTGGTTTTCAGGTTTTCTCTCTAGTATCATTTTTATAAAAACCCATTTTTATAAATTGTCTTTCAGTTAGTTCTTTTTGACAATTTATTTTCAATTTATTCCCTAGATTTCTTATTTTATTGCTTTAACTATAAAACTATGTTTTTATTGATCGCATTGCGTCTTTTCTTTGTCTGCTAATACCTCTGTATACTTGTTTTTATTAGTGCTTTACAGTAAAAGTTTATTGTTATTATTATTATTTCTTTTTAGCACAGAGTATTAAGGGAGAAATAACTGTTAATGCAAAAACAGACAAACACAATTAAAATCTGGGACACTGCATATTGTCTTCAATGGGTTTTGATAAATAAAGACTTTCAAGAACACTTGCTGAGGTTTTCCTTCACACTCTAAACAGACATTTTCATCAATCACATTAAAAGAGGAAAAACAAATAATGAAGTAATCCAGTGTTGTTTTTAATCTCCTGCACTATTGTTCAATTTCCACTTCATAAAACAGACAATTATGCAAATGTAATCCCTGATTATCATCATCCTATTAATCTGGAATTAACCTATCCCAAACTAATCTAGGGACGGGAGCCACAGTGAAGCTGCTCTCCACCAGCCAACACGAACCTGTGTGTTGTTGTGTGAGCTTCCCCAGACGCTGCTTCTGGCCTGATCTGGACTGTTCTCGCTATTACATGATATCAAATCTGCATGACTGGCAGATGAATCGTCAGCGTGCCAGTGTGTGTCTGTGTGTGTATGACTGTGGGTAAAAGTGTGCATGTGTGTTTTGGCGGCACAGCTACAGGTCTCACTGCCACTGTCCAGCTGGCACACTGTGATGGTAGCTGGCACATATGCTGACCCACACACACACACACACACACACACACACACACATCATAAGCATGAGACTCAGAAGAATCAGTATCCTGAAAACAGCCGTAGCCAAACGCATGAAGTCTCCGAAGGCTGTGGCGCTGTCAGAGCGCTGCGTGGTTTTGGAGTGGTCGGTGCGGCTGACATGAAACGGTGCAGGGAGCTCGCTGCAGGCTGCCAGAGGATTACAGTACACACACTTCTCATGATGCCAGAATACATCAGCCAGAAATAACACCGCGAAGCACATTCACCGCTGGTCCGGTACTGAGTCAGAGTTCTCAAGTTAGCTGCTAACTCCGTCCATCATTAACTTTAAAGTTGTAAACACCATGAATCCTGAAAAACTGTCCAGGGCCTTTATTTAGCTAAACTGCAGAAGGTGTCCGGCTGTTGTTTACAATTTCCTCTGTTTGATAAGTTTGGTGAGTTATATTTTAGAAAGAGGCCTCGATTTGACGCATCAAACAAGATTGGGAGCTTGGGTCGTCATTTCTTACTCAATATCTGAATATTTGTTTGAATGTGCAGTGAAAAGTTCAAAACTGTAGTAACCTGTTTGAAATGTACCGTATTTTCCGCACTATAAGGCACATCGGATTATAAGGCGCACCTTCAATGAATGGCCTATTTTAAAACTGTTTTCATATTTAAGGCGCACCGCAATATAAGGTGCATAGAATAGAAACTACTGTAGTGGCTGGGGTTGTGTTATCATCCATCTAGATGAAGCTGCCCTAAAGGGGATGTCAACAAAACAGTCAGTCAGTCAAACTTTATTAATAGAAAACAAACCAAAACGAGCTAGTGCATTCACAATACAGTACCGTACGTACCGGTGGCTCTTACCAGGGAACTTTTCACTGATTCAGTAAACACGTAAAAAAAACAGTCTGATACCGCTATGGTAAATCAAACGTTAGTGCAATCACAATATACGCCCCCTGACTACGGCAGCAATAATTAACCAATATTGATCCATATGTAACCTCCTGAGTCCCGAGCTTTTGTTTGCCGTGCATTTTTAATTTCTCCTAGCTTTCTGGGATTATTGGGTCCTGATAAGTCTAAAAACTAAGCATCGTCTTTGAACAGAGAGTAGTAATAGTAGTAGTAATAATACATGAATTGATGTATTGTGCTTTTGCGACCACTAGAAGGAAGAATAGGGGTGTCCACAAACAAAGATAATAGGATTAGATATACAATCGAGGATGACTGCTTTTTGTTAAGAAACATGAAGTATACACTATAGAAAATCTAAAATGTAATGTCCACGTATGTGGACGCAGGGTCTCAGGAGGATAAGGCGCATCGGATTATAAGGCGCACTGTAGGTTTTTGAGAAAATTAAAGGCTTTTAGGTGCTTACAGTGCGTAAAATACAGTAGGTATAAGTGCATCAGACCATTTGAAGTAGTTTCTATGGCGTTTATTTGATCTCAAAAGTCACGCCGATAAACGCAGGTATCAACGTTAAAGTGGACAGAAACCCTTCATTTCTTTACCGGACTTTTATTGTGAAATACTTGCAGGTAAGTTATGTGTCCTTTATACACCATTATTTTTCATTCAGCTTGTGTTTAGGGTCCAGCCATTATTGTTTTATATCGACCACAGTAATGACCATTACTAGAGATCCAGCTCTTAACTGTAAACCAATATTTATATTTAGGAATGTGTGTCCCTGATACCTTAAACAGTCCAATTTTAGAAAATAACTTCATTCATTTAAGTTATTTAAGTTATTTATTATTTTAAAAAACATTGTAAATTGCCACAGACTTAATCAGAAAGGCTTCCAGGGGATGGACACACTGGCTCACGCTTGTTGTTTGTGACGCACAAATCAAATGTTAAAACAAACAGAAAAATTACATGTAAGATCAGTTTTCCACACCACTGACGCTTACATCAGCAAACGTGTACCAGCTGCGTCCAAAAGGTTTTAGTGTCCCCTGGAAACACTCCCATTGTAGACGGTGCTATTTGAGCCATTTAGCTCCATGTGCTGATCCTGACCTGGCTACTCAATCGGATTTCCTCTCTTCTCACTTTAAATCTCAAATCACTTTCTACACCCGAACAATGTTACATAAAATAATCCGAGGAACCCGAGGGAGATGAGTGCTCAAAGGGGGGAAAAATAAATAAAATTAAAACATTAGGCTGCTAACGATTCAAGATTTTAGGGTGTAATAAAATGTCAATTCTATAACCTGCTGCTTTTGTTGTTCATATCTGCTGAAACGACATTATGTGTCGTTAGCTGTTTTATTGATCTAAAATGTTCAGTAAAAAAAAAAAAATAAACATCAATAACATGAGCTGCTGCTGCTGCTGCTGAGTTTGTCGCTCGTGGCTAAAATGTTCAAAGTGAACACAGGTGGATGTGACAAGACAGATTTTGCTTGAGGCGACAATGAAAAAGGTCCCAAACATTTCAACTGAAAAACAAACTGAAAAAAATCTCTACTCACCCTGGACTAGTATGACTCTACTTCATGTTTATACAGATACACAGATGAGAAGGAGGAAATTAATGAAGCTCTAATAATTTCAACATTTAAATTATTATAGTGTGGACCATGGACTGTGTATAATAAACTGAGACCTGTGGGTTTGTCGACTCAAACACACGAGATCGGCAGAACATCGCCATGTTGGTTGTTTGGAGCCAGAAGCGACCATATTTGGATATAAAGGGAAGAGTGTGGAGGCGGGTTCAATGCGTATGAGACTGGAGGTCAGGTTTTGTCTCATTGGAGAGCAGACCTGTCAATCTAATGACTCACATCCACAAATACTCAAATATCTACTTAATAATGAGGTTTTTTTCTCAGATGGACCACCAGGAACTAGTGGTCATTGGCGGTATGGCACTTTTGCGAACTTGGTCTTATGTTTGAGACCTGGTTACTTGGTTCATTTTTATAGTCTATGGCAACATTACAGAAAAAATAAATATATTTTTATTCTATTGGAGAAAGGCGATTACCTCAGGAACAAACAACTACCGTATTTTTTGGACCATTGAGCGCACCTGTCTAGAATTCATTGAAACAGTTTCATGTGGTCCACTCTGACCGGGTCTGATGTGACAAGGCTAAATGTATCGGCGGCACGGAGCTTGCTAGCTTGTAGAAAGCTAACGAGCTTCGTGCCACTGATACATGAGCCACACTGGTGTTTAAGCTGCAGGGTTCAAAGTATCGGAAAAAAGTAGCGGCTTATAGCCCGGAAAATACGGTAATTGTTGGCCAAGATCAGAAGATGAGATTCAATCCAAAAAAAAATTCACCGAGATAATGTTGCTGTTTCACCACAAGGGGGCAACAGTGTTCAGACTACAGCACCAGTACAGCTAAGTTCTGCTTTGGTAGTTCAGAGCTAGTCTCATTGGAGAGCAGACCTGTCAATCAAACTAACCATGCCCCTAAATGTTACTCTTATCTAATAAATACTTAATGATTTTCAGATGGACCAATAAATCATTAATTAGAAGAGCTGACTTTAGCTAATGACATAAGAATGACTTGTGGAAAAAAATTGTATTTCATGATTGAAAATGATGATTTTTGAGCCTCTAGTGGCTGTGTGTGGTATTTCACTTTTTAAAACTTCCACATTGCTCACATCTCTATATGCAGTCTGGACTGTGCTTGTGGCTGACTGCAGCTCTATACCTACAGCACCCACAAGGAGGGTAGATATCATGTCCAATCTATATTTTTTTAATGTGTTGGACTGCGGCTGAAAAACTGGTCCAAGCTTAGTTACAATCTCAGGAGTTGCCGAGGATATTTTCAGGCTAATTGAGGGCACACAAACACTGATTTAATCTCATTAAACCTTTAGGATGAGCCCTCAAAATCCTAACAACGCTTTCAGAGTATCAGTTTAGCAGATGTGATCCACTGCGTGTCCTATAAATGTAAAATTACCAGCAAATGCACACAGCCTTTGTCTGAGCTCGGATATTTTTCAGCGGTGGTTTAAACGGAGAAAGAAAAACTAAACACTCTTTCAGGGAGCAGCAGTTCATGTCAAGCGAATATTTCGAGCTGAACTGAATCTGACATTTGACATTTCTGAAGGCCGTACTTTGACACGTCTTGCATGCATGTGTGCATTTGCATGTGCTCGCAGGCACACAGACACCTACAGACAGACGCACTTAAATCCATCTGAGAGTATCAGTGTCCCTCTGTTCACGTCTGTCTTCATCTTCCTCCGCTTTAATCTCCTTTCCTGCTTTTCTCATTGGAATTTCTTTCTTCTGTCTGTCACCATTAAAGGCCAACCTCATACGTCCAACTGTGTGTGGACGCAGATCCTGACGACACACCGGCTGACATCAGACACACACACACACACACCCTGGTGGACCTGACACCTTAAAAGAAACGTAGCTCAGGACTTAATTCAAAGTGGACACAGCAATGAGACAAACAGAACAATGAAGAGATTTTCAAAAATATGGTTCGATTGCAGTCGCTATTAACAAACCTGAGAAGAGACAAAAGCTCATTTTCAGAGGATGTGAATTCTGTGTTAGAGAGGATTTTCAAACTATCAGGAGACCATTCAGTGATTTACAGTAAAAAATTCAGAGCTTACTGTAACAGGGTTGCTTGCGGGAAGGAGACAATAACTGGAATATTATGCAGGGCTGCAACTAATGATCATTTGCATTATTGATTGCCAGCTACTTTCTCAATTAATTGTGACTGTGTGTCTACAAAATGCCAGAAAATTTGGGGAAAAAACTGAAATCTGCTCAATAATTTCCTCCAGTGCTGATATTAGCTTTTTCTTATTTATTTTTAATGTTATTTACCATCAAATATAATCAAATGTGGCATTTGTGCTTCAAAAATTACTGGAAAAAGAGCCAATTCATGTAATTTGTTCAATATTGAATACACTCCCTCCACTCCTTGTTTTGTTTTTTTAAAGCTGCAACCTTATGAACGACAGGACAGAGCAAGACGAGATAAAAACCAATCACTGCAGCTGGAAAGAGACAACGAGATGGAAATATACTGTGCTTTTAAAGAACATGAATTTTAAAATTAATTAAACAGCTTATGTCTTCAAGCCAGATGGTGGCCTCATATAAAATGCAGCTAAATCCTCAAATTGAGTTTAATTCTCCATTAAATTGTCACTGAAACAAAAGAAAAACTCTTGCTCAGTTCAGTAAATAGTTTTCTATTTGACCTCTGACAGTATTTGCGCTGCAGCTCAGTGTTTAATGTTTTTGCACTCAATTGAAATTACATTAGGTGCAAAATGACTTAATGACTTGAGAGGGTAAAGTGTGGGCTGTATGTTTTAATTTGAGCAGCTACAAGATATGAACAGTACAGCTACTGTGCTGTTTTTTTTTAGCTCAATTAGGGAAACAAGTGAGGGAAAAAAAACAAAAAAACACTACAACTGAAGTCATCCCTGCTTGTCCCGACAATTGTGGCAAGTGTAGCAGCAGCAGCGGCGGTGGCGGCGCGATGAATCAGAAGCGTCCTGATAAGTCAGACCCTCGTTTACTCCACGGCGCATCATTATAATTAGGAGCCACAGAGTCACACATGAATACTCACAGAAAAAAGAAAAGGAAAATAACAGCTTCCTGAGAAATCATAAAATATGTGCTGTGTAAAAACAGGACTTTTTATATGTGTGTATCATTATTATCTTTATTGAGATTGTTATTACATTATTTGTAGTAGAAGTAGTAGCAAATGGGTATTAAAGAGGAGCTATCATGCTCATTTTTCAGCTTTGTATTCATACCCTGGGCCTCCTCTAGAGTAGTTTTGCATAGATAGCAGTTCAAAAGCCTTCATATTTAGCTTGTAATGGACATCAATGGAGTCCTTCATTTCATAGTGTGTGACACCGGCTGTTTTGACCCCTCCCTCCCTTCTCAAAAATCCACTTTCTTCTGATTGGCCGCTTTTCAAACCGGTCCGACCATGTTTGAGTCTGAATCTGATCCAGAATCTGAAAGCAAACAGCACCAACATTCATCAGAGGAAAGATCCCAGCAGGACGTCCGTGTTCGCCTGACCGAACCTCACCAATTTTAGAGGCAACACTAACTCAGCGTCTCAGTGGCATTCACTGACCAAAAAAGCGTGGGCGGCTTTGGTTAAACTACTATTCCTGTTTTTTTTTTTTCTCTCTCTCTCACAATCAATTTTACATTCACGGTCATTCATTTGGCAGACACAACTCAACCCACAGTAGATGCACTACAAATGTGATTAAATTATGCAAATGTTTTAAATGACCAAGCCAAGTCTTAAACTGTTCAAACACTTACTGGCAAATCTTCATTATAACGTTAGTGGTATCGTAAAAGGATTCACTAAAAGCCATAAGATTGACTGAAATTAGACAAAGGTCAGTGTTCCCACAGTAATAAAAGCTCGGCCGAATAAAATAAAATGAATGTAATAAGTAATAATATCCTTTATGCCGGGAATGAACCAAGGAGGCTAATGAGTTTAAGTGAGTCATTTGGACGGTTCATGGCCCACAACAGAAATGTTGTTTTAGCGGAGCTGCAGGTCAGGACAGACAGGAGGACACAGAGTGGCTCAAAAACACCCGCAGGTGTGAAGGAAAATGCAGGGACATCAGAAAGACAGAAATGAGAGGAGGCCCCGTCCACATGGAGACCAAAACGTTTTAAAATGTTTCCCCCTAAACCAAGATTTATGTGTTTGTCCACACGAAGAAGCAGAAAGCGCTGTAGTTAATATACCAGGCCTGTATGTGGCGCTGTAACGCTGCCACAGAAACATATCAAAACAGAGAAGAAGACAGTGCAGAAAACTCATGTGAGGTAAAAACAACACACACTTGTTGCTCACGGTAGTTGGATAGTTTCAGAAAATTTTGCTGTAACAGCCAAAACAAGCTCAGTAGCTAACGCAAAGCCAACATTGTTACGGTTGTTGTCGTCGGTTGCGGGTTAAGGGAGAGGCGGGGCCACGGCGGCAGGGTAAAGTGTACACGGTGTCCACACGGAGACGCAGCAGGCAGCGTATTCAGACTTTGCCACTCTGGGACCCGTTTTCAGAAATGATCGTTTTCGGCTCACAATTCACCGTCTCCATGTGGACGCAAGACAAAAACAATAAAAAACTTTACTGTTTAAATGGAGTACATTTTTATATAGCGCTTTCATGACCTAAGCTAGGTCCCAAAGCGCTTTACAAGGCAACTCATTCACCCATTCACACCAATGGCTACAGAGATGCCATGCAAGGTGCTAGTCACCATTGGGACCAACTTAGTGTCTTGCCCAAAGACACTACGACATGCGGACAGGAGGAGCCGGGGATCGAACCCACAAACTTACAATTCACAGGCAACCCACTCTACCAGCTGAGCCACAGCCCACCCACGGAGACGCATTTTGGTGTCTTTGGACGGGGCCTCAATCTCTGCACATGGCGGCCTGGTGTGTGCACATGGCGGCGTGGTGTGTGCCCGGTCAGAAGCCCTGACAGCCCCCCACACACACCTCAGGTCTCTCACACTTTCCTCAGTCTGACTCCTCAGATAAAACACACATTTCTCTTATCCAGTGAAACTCTGCTGCGGCGTTACCTGCCTGTGTTAATGATTCATGCTTTGAGCAGCAGCTTAAATCAGCACTCAGCAGCTGCCGGTAAAAAAAAAAAACATCCACGCTTGGACTGACGAAGTTTTGGTTGCTGCAGCAATTCAGGATTCACACTAAAATGAAAACACACACAAAAAAAATCCCCATCCCAAAGTTGTTTTTTTTTCTTGGCCTGGGAATCACAGTTTCCATTACTTTAGCATCTGCTGCTGTGTCCTGCAAATAAAAGGTGATGAATGACCTCAACCTGCAGGACACAGTCAGATACACAACACAGGGAGATAGGAAATGGACCTTTGTTTAAACTTGAGACAAAATTAAAGGCTTGTTGAACCTACAAATACATAAGCACTGCCTAAATACACAAGGACACACTGATCCCGTTGTGGTCGAACCAGGTCATCCTGAAAAAATGCCAGATTTCACACATTCTTGCGCCACAACAAACACGGATGGCGACAACATATGTAGTAAATATTGGACAAAATCTTGGTGTGGGAGGAGTTATTTATAACATCAGGATCTGAAGACTTGCAAAGTAACATATACGCACTAACTGCACCACAAACACATATCACAGCTTGTGTGTTCGTAAACACTGTGATGATGATGATATCTATCTTCAGGAATGAGAACAGACAACAAGGTGTGATTCCTTTCAGGTTTGACAAAACACACACCTCTGCCAATTCAATTACAGATATATACTCACAAGAACACGCACGCACAAGAAAGTACACACCAAGAGAAGTGCTCAATAACAATATATCATAGCTTTTATAAAAAAAAAATAAAAGGCACCAGCTCTTCCACCTTTAGTTTTTGTATGTTATGCCCCAAACTACAGCAGCCACTGGATCTGCAGAACACAATCTGATAATGAAAACATGTCAGGGGATCTAACAGGGAGAGCGAATACTAAAACAGAGTGTAATCATTAGTGAACAGTTCACACCTTTACTTAAAAGGCTGACGTTGAAATAAAAAGGCTGATTTTTGACCCTCACAAGAAAGATTTCAGCTAATTATAACACTGAAGTTTTACACTGCCTTGAAGATGAAAAAATATTGATACTTAATCAATGTTTCTTTGATCCAAACTGGAATTTCTCAACAATGTAATGGTTGGATTGCTGTGTAATCTTGTAGAGATATTCATAGTTGGGGGTTCCTCAACTATGAAGCATCAGGGTGACGTTAGTGGTTCTGAGTTATAGCTCTGAACCATAGACTGTATTTACAATCGATGAAGCTAACATGATGTCACCATTTGGTTTGAGGAGCCAGGAGGTCGGGATCTGAACGTCGCCATGTTGGTTGTTTGGAGAAGTGACTGTAACCCAGGGATAGGCAATCCTGGTCCTGGAGGGCCGCTATCCTGCATGTTTTAGATGTGTCCCTCTTCCAACACACCTGATTCAAATGACCAGGATGGTTATCAGGCGTCTGCAGAGCTTGATGATGAGCTGATCATTTGAATCAGGTGTGTTGGAAGAGGGACACATCTAAAACATGCAGGATAGCGGCCCTCGAGGACCAGGATTGCCCACCCCTGCTGTAACTGGATATGAAGGGAGGAGTGAGGAGGCGGGTCTGACCCAACCTTGATGATCCAGTGTGGATGAGAGTCGAGTTCACATTTAGTCTCATTAGAGCCCAGACCTGTCAATCAAACTGACCACATCCCTAAATCTTCCTGTTTCTAAGCCTAGTATCTACTAATGAAATGGTTTTTTTCAGATGGACTTTCACTGACAAAGAGAACTGACTTTAGATGACATCAGAATGACTTGTGAGGATTTTTGAATTGAAATGAGTTGGAGCCAGCGTTTTGGGAATTTTGCACATTTGTACTTCCACATTTGACTAATTTTTGAGCCCTGGCTTCTTTGTCCATTTTTATATACAGCCTATACTGGATATAGTGGATATAGCATGGCTGCAGACTCTCCATCTTCTTAAGGTTTAATTTCTAAATGCACTGTTCTTGGTTTATTTCTGGCATGCTTTTTTTTTTCCCTTTTTGAAAATGACCACTATGCCACACATATAAGACTCTAACATGAAATATAACTTTATATTTATGCAGTTCAGCGTTGTAAGATGCTATTGGAAAAAATCAAAAAGAAGAAGAATCCACACTTATTAATTATTGAGCTTCAAAACTTCAAAAAGTTTCTCCTCAATAATAATTATACTTGATTGTAAACTCATGCACAGACAGACAGAAAGTCTCTCTAAGCCACATTCACAAATCACTGCCTACATACACACACACACACACACACACACAAGATGCTCAGACTTTTGGCTGTGGCTCAAACGGGAGCTGATTTAACTGATGTAACTGCAGTTTTGCTGTTGAGCCTGGCTGAAACCCCTGGCAACCTGACTCGATCTGTCTCCGAAGACACAGCGACAGATCCGATTTCAACAGAGCGCTCTGAAAGACCTGAAAGAAAGAAGAGAGAGGGACGAGGAGAACGCTGGAGGGAAGAGGAGGAGAGAGGAGAACCAGAGAGTGAGCCGGGGAGAGTGGGAGAGAGAGATAAAGAAAGTGGGAAAGCAAAGTAAGCAGAGGCACAGGGAGAGATGAATGGACAGGAAAGAGGGAGGACTTGAGGAGACAGACAGCGACAGACAAAGAATGAGAGAGAATTCATGGATGACGAGGAGGAGGAGGAGAAGAGAGGAAGGACGGACAGAATGCTCCTTTTGTTTCCTCTCCATCAGCAGCTGCCCTGTCCTCCCTGTTCAACATGCTGTTTCATCCCCGGCCACAGAGAGAAAGAGAGAAACAGAGAGGGGAGGAGATCTCTCAAAGTAATCGGATACTCCTCTCTCCTCTCTGCTGCCTTTATTCTCTCCTGTGGAAACTTGAGTGTGTTTTGCTGCAGCTACAGTGTGGGTGAGATGTACCTCATTCAAGGAATCTTCACATATTCACAGGTACAGTTTTGAAATGTGCAAAACTTTTAGGGACAAACATAATTTGAACTAGAAAGCACAACATCTGCTGGGGCACGATCCAGCTGTACTGATGCTATGGACTGAACACTGTCCCCAAATTGTTATTTCATGATTTTTTAGGTTTTTTTTAGACAGGATCCCATGCTCTGATCTTTCCCGAAATGCAATGATTTGTTCTTTAATAGTATCTATAATAGTGATAGCTTATCTCGCTCTTGCTCTCAAAACCAGTTCTCTTCAGCTTACTTGCTCACAGGCACTTGGCAGCCAGGTTGCTCCAGCATTGCACAAAAGATTTCAGAGTTTTTACTGTGGATTTAAACTGTCTCAGTACTTTCTGTCTCTCAGTGTAAACCAAGACTGACTCCACACTGTTGACTTCAGGGCTCCATTGGATCTGTACCATCTGTTGCAGGACTGTTTCTACAGAGGGGTCTGTCATTGAGGTGGGAGTCAGGACCTATCACATGACTCTCTGACAGTCTCGCAGGACTGAATACAAACCCACACATCAAAAACATGGGCTGTATGTGGAAATGAACGAGGCAAGCGTGTCTTAAATATGAGGCCAATGCAAAAGTACAAACCTCCTGATGGCCACTAGATGCTGCCTTCAAACATCTCTGGTTCCAATTGACTTCAATTCAAAAATTTCAAAAAAATAAAAAATTTCCAGTCATGAAATATTCAGTCAATACATTTTCCCACAAGTCATTCTGTTGTCATTAGCTCAAGTCAACTCTTCTCATCAGTGATCTGCTGCAACATCTGAAAAAATTCATCATTAAGTAGATATTAGGCTTCAAAAAGAGGAAGATTTAGGGGTGTGGTTAGTTTGATTGACAGGTCTGATCTCCAATGAGACTACACCTATCATACACATTGGGTAACGCCCTCTGGTTGATGGTTCAGACCTGCGTCCTGACTCCCCTCCCCTTCCAAATATGGTCACTTCTGGCTCCAAGTAACCAACATGGTGACCTCGTGTCACAGGTGAAGAAATGTTAGCTGACAGCACTGCATTCTGGGTAGAAAAGCTGCAAACATTTATTAAATCAGCGTAAATGTCATCATGAGCAGGAAGACATTTATGCTGAACATTAAAGGTGAAGTGGTAAAAGCAAAGTTGAACTTGCAAACACTGTTTTTACAAGGCTGCAAAACCACACACACACACACACACACGGGAGCAGGCAGAGAAAGAAACCAGAGTTTAGGTGAGGCACAAAAAAATAACAAAAAAACCACAGGCTGCAGGATGCAAACAGAGAAACAGGAACACTAGAGCGCCATGGCACAAAGCTCAAAGTCACAATCTGGTAACAGAGAGATAGCGAGCCGGGGGTATAAATACTGCAGGGGCTGATTAGTGAAGTGGACGCAGGTGGAGGGCAGGTCAGGTGACCCTCCTGGCGGGAAAGGCGAGCAGGTGGAAATGGAAAGGTTTGAAATAACGAAACAAAGCCACCAGGCTGAATGAACGACTGAATAAAAAATGATCTGGAACAAAAGCAGGAGAGTTGATTGTCGCTCCTTTAACACAGTGTAATATTTTAATCTTGTCGCTCCCACTTGAGAAATTGTAATAGTGCTACACACACACACTTATCAACCTCCTACAAAATCTGTTTATATTCTAGTAATATGCTTTGCCAAATGCAGTTTGGAAGAAGTTTAATTGCTGCCTGGATTATGATCACTGGCTACATTTGTTCCAATCAGTCTCCCATTCTTACACAGAAGTCAGCAGAGAGGAGGCTGAGAGGACTCCTGCTCCTGCTCCCACATGTTGTAAATGTTTAGTGTTAGTTCAGGAGACATCATTGGTTTAGGTTGATTATTTTTTTTCTTTTTGTCTTTTCTTTAGCTTCATCCAGGATCAACTTTTCTACACTTTTCACAAGACTAATATCTACTCCCAGACCAAATACTACCAAAATAAAAGCCTCAGCTGCCGAAAGAGGATCACACAACGCTGAACTACACGATACAGTTGGCAGTTAGTTTAAAATGTACTTTTTATGCTGATAAAGAAGGAAATTCCAGTCTGGGTAATTTCCTCATGAATGTATTTGCTGGTACAAATAAGTTGTGTGTAGTTGGTTTCTCAGGTGACAGGAGCAGTTCTGATTCACATTACTACCGTATTTTCCGGACTATTGAGCGCACCTGTCTATAAGCCGCAATTGAATTTATTCGAACAGTTTCATGTGGTCCACTCTGACCGGGTCTGATGTGACGACGCTAAATGTATCGGCGGCATGGAGCTTGCTAGCTTGTAAAAAGCTAACGAGCTTCGTGCCGCCGATACATGAGCCACACCGGTATTTGAGTTCAAAGCGTCGGAAAAAAGTAGCGACTTATAGTCCGGAAAATACGGCATTATTTTTTTTTTTTTTTACATTTAGATGGAAACATAGTTATGAAATATAATAATAATGATTTTTGGGAACTGGAGCCTTTAAAATGACAATTTTACACCTCTAAAGCTGTTCACACCAATTAGTGTTACATAATAAGTGAATGCAAAGAGAGTAGAGGAGAATTTGCATCCATACAAGTTGAAGATTGGCGGTTGTCACGGTTTCCAGAAGGAGATCTCCTATTGGACGCTGAAGGGGAATATTCATGTATCTTGAAATTTTCACAATTAGTCCAACGCCTGTGGTTCACACTATGTTTGGGGTGAACACAGCTTCAGACACCAGCATTCATTTCTAATAGTCGTGTGTTTGTCAGCCTGGCAAATCAAGCTTAATATTCTCCTTTTAGCTCTGTATTTGTCTGGATCTTTATCTGTAAAATGCTATGATCGCTGGTTATTTACAGACTTTTTTCAGTTAGAGTTTTTCAGAGTTAACTGCTGTCAGAAAATCTCACTGTTGATAGCAAAGTGCAAAAACATACAAAACAAAACAAGGAGCTAAAAGATGCTAAAACGCACCACAGAGGCCAAATCTGTTATGGAAACCCACTATGAACAAGATGTCTCTCATCACTTGTTCTCTTATTAATAGAGGATAGAACTGAATATAGAATATTGATTAAACCAGCTTTAAGTTGTAATTCACTCCCTTTTACCAAAGGTAGCTATACCAGCAGGCAGCTATAGGAGTAACTGTGTGGGGCCGTAATTGGCTCTCCTGTGCTGCATGAGATTCAGGTCGATAAGTGAGAGTGCATTTCTGCTTCTGTACAACCTTAAGTATTAAAAAAACTGTATCAGGTAAGAAATCAGTGTGAATATATTTAGAAGCAATGTCTGAAATATTCATCATCATTGTGCTGCTGTTAGGATGAGAGAGGAGGAAGAGAAGAGATGAGACAAAGTGAGAAACAGTGAAATATTAAGAGGAGAAGGAAAAACCTCTGGTGGTGATGTGATCTCTCTGGCCTCGGTGCTGTGAGCCACAGTTGCTGCTCTCATCAGCTACAAACGCCCGCAGGTCTCGGGCCTCTCTTGTTTGCACAAAAACTGCATTCAGACACACACAGTGTAAGGGTTTGTTTATCTGGGACTTTACTCCTTTTGTTTCTTCGTTTTTTGCCTCTCGTGATTTCAATGAATTATTAACACTCTTTGTTGTACTTTCTAAGAATGCATAAAGCACATGCAACATTTCATGTGAAACCTTCTGCATAAAATCAAGAATAGACACGAATCTATGAACAGCCAGCAGCCTTCAATGAACTGAACTGAAAACACAAGTGTCATTTTGGGAGGATTGTAAATTTTTGGTTTTGTTTTGCAGCATATTTTTGTCATGATCTCAGAGGACTGGTCAGCTGGGGTATGAAAGAGAAGAAAAAAGTTTCAATTGTTGTATAAAACAGGCGGCAGCACCATGAAAGCAATATGAGCGAGAAGGAAAATGTGAACGTGATGTATTGCCAGAAATTTGCTGACGCAGGTGTTATGGGGCCGATATTCAAATGCCAGCCTGCCACATGCCGCTGCTGAAATACATCACCCAGCAAAATCCTGTAGTGAAAGATATTCTTGTTTTAACAGCACTCTTAGTTCGTCAAGATGCCTTTTTTTTTTTGACAGCGTGGCTTTATTGTAAATGGGGTTCACTGCTGGTTAAAGCACAGCACGGACAAATGCAATTGAGGTCGTTGCAGGGATAGCTTTCGAGATTTCCACCAATATTCCTGCAGCTGGGAAAAAACAAAAAAAAAGCTTTCCATCACTTCATAAACAATCAGCAGTGAAACATCTGCATGTTCGGGCTGGAAATGTAACCACTGATGCAAAAACAAACGACAAAACGCGGAGCTGGAGGTTGCGAGGGAAACAGATGCCAGACATGTGCAGGGGTTGGTGAAGGGGCATCACTCTTTGTCTGCTAAGCCACGCGAACAGGCAACGCAGACTGTTGATGTCAGCACAAGCAGCACATTAGCATAGCCCGAGCTCTGTGAGACTTGATAAGCTACGTGGCAGACGCTCGCTGCATCACAAATGATGGATGGATGGATGGATGGATGGATGGATGGATGGATGGATGGATGAAAAAATGAGACTGGCAGTTGAGAAAAAGCAAAGAAGGATTAGAGAGGGCAAATAAATAAATAAATAAATAAATAAAAAGAAACACAATGATAGCAAGAGGAGAAAGTGTCAATGCCACCAAACCACTCAAACCCTGGACAACTTAACTCCAACGCCTTTAACTGATTAAATTAATTATTCGTTAGCATTCTGTCTATACTTGTCTCCTTTGTTTTTTTCCATCTGCCCCAGGGCGTCTTGCGCTGCGAGCAGTTTGAAGTACGACATTTTAATCATTTCCGGGGCCCCGAAGAGGCGTATTTCACAAGGAAAGAGACAAGTCTGACAAATTAACAAACTTTATGGAAAATAATTACTTCTATTTCTTTGCTATTTTCCACACCAGTAATCCTCTTGAGACGCCTCAGATCCTTCTCACAACCTCTTGTGGGTCCCCAGAGTGAGCAGCGCTTCACTGTTCTGCCGTATGTACAGATAACACTGTCTGCTTTTGGCTCGTCTTAACTCTCCTCCCACTGACTGTAAATTTGTTTTTTTTATATATATATATATATTTCTTTCGCTGCCCAGCACAATAGCCCAAAAGTTCAATTATATTTGCCACTTCAGTAAACTATGATGAGAATATCTCTCACAGCATTTGTCGGTTTTATTCGTGATGTTTGAAAAAGATTCAGTGACAGGTTTATTACTGTACCCTCCACAGACAGTAGCTTCAATAATGGTGCGGTACAGCAAGACCGGGAGTATTGTCAGTGCAGAAAACATCTTGTTCTTATGTTATGACCATTGCAAGTGCAACTAAATTCAACTGTTGACATAAATATATCATTGTAAAACAGTTTCCAAGACACAACAAACAATACAAATACAAACTGAGCTTTATTTAAAAAAAACAACCCAAAGTTAAGATTTTAAACTCTAGTTAGTACATTTATGAGTGTGAGGGTCAAACAGATGCCAGAACAATGAAAACTAGAGATATTAAAACTGCTGGATTCAGTATTTTCTCCTCTGTCTGGACAACTGTGAGGCAGAGGCAGCAGAAAATGTTCATAATTTAATACTGATATTATCATATTATTAAGCAGTCCCACTTTTGGCTGCTGACCCCTTAAATGGTTGATAGCTTGTACTATTGAGAGCCCATCAGTAAAATAAAATAAGAAAAAAAACAGGCATATTTGACTACTTATGAAAAAGCTTTGAGTGTTGTAGTGTGACAATCTTAATGCCACTACTGGGCTGCCATCTTTAATATTTCAACCAACTTTTGGACTTCTTCTTCTTCTTCTTCTTCTTCTCTACTATTACTACTTCTACTACTACTACTACTTCTGCTACTATTACTGCAACTAATCTTCTTCTTCTTCTTCTTCTTCGGCTACTACTACTACTACTACTACTACTACTACTACTACTACTACTTTTTAGTCTTGGACTTCTTCATCTTCAACTAT
>OOFC01050371.1:24850-43630 GCA_900323345.1 Pseudochromis fuscus | reverse complement strand
GAAGCACCCCCTGCCTCATTGCTGGATTTCCACACTCCTGCTGGTCAAAGGGAAAACTGAGGGGCTGTCACTCACCGTCTCAGGACTGTTGTTTGAACGATGCACAGTTACCTTTTTTTAGAAGCTTTCATGCATAGACAGAGGAGTGAAGGAGGAGTGCTGTGATATATGCTGGTAAAGCTCACGGACACTTCAGCAGCATTTTGCTGTCAGAGGAATTGCTGAGATCTGGGAATGAGGCAACAGCACTAGCAGCAGTCAGACAGTGAGGTTGTGAACATGCAGTTTGGTCAAAGTATATCACCCATTTTAGTTCAAGGTAAAATCAAAATGTTTAGATTCCAAAATAATCTCTGTGTGTGTAACTGACTGCATTAAAATGAAGGTCCTGCTGTACAACATAAAATTGCTTCAACTGATCCTTAAATGAAATGCAAAAAAAAACCTTGGTAAACCTGATTGCTTCATTTACATGTTCAGCCTGATCTGATGGCAGCTGACTCTTGGCTGGCTGCTATACGACAAAAACTGTGCCATATGTAGGTGTCTAAGAGCAGGATATACAGTTCAATTAACAAGAGCAGCAGCAGGGGAAAGAGAGGGGAATATACAGGAGACAGCACATGTCTGAATGTGATGCATACTGCTTATGTATGCAAGAGCAGGAAAAACAGATGTTGTTGTTAAAGCAGCTTTATCTCAGCCATTATTACGACCTATAAAAACATTATAGGCATATAAATGCAATTGCTGAAAGCACACACAGACCATTTAAAATGCCACTGAGTTCTAATGACGTGACAAGACATTACAATTTCACAGCTCATCATCTGAGGCCCCTCATCAGGTTCATCACAGGTTTCACTGCATCTCTTTTCATGCAAGTGGGAAAAACTTCAGAGAAAACTAACAGCAGCATGCCCAACACATGCACAGCTTCCACACACAAATAAACACACACGCCTCTCGTGTTAAGAGGGTCTGATCTTGCTGACATGCTGTCAGATTCACCTCCGAATGCAGCCAAGGTGAAAGCCTTTTAAGTTACACCATCAAGGTTTTGTTGATACAGAACCAGTTAAATTAGGCCAATGCTGGGGAGAGGATGTTCTGCGTGATCAAAGGCTAGGCTGATACCGGTTTGAGTGTTCCATGTTGCAGCAGCAAGGCGGATGTTTTCAGAGACAAAAAAGAAGAAATTGCATCGGAGGGTTTATCTCTACAGCAATTATACCTGATCCTGGGACAGAGAGATGGAAGCAGGAGAGGAGACAAGTAAAAGCTGCAGCTGAAAGGGAAAGAGAGAGCATAAATACCAGAGGTGGAGGGAAACCTTGATACAGTTCCAGGCTGATTAATGAAGAGGCAGTGAGGTGAAATGAACAGGAAATCAAGAAGGACGCTGAAGCTGAATCCTGTTCTTTGATCTTTTGCTCCAGCGAGACTTTGTATACTCAAAGCTGCAGTGAGCACAGTGACTCACACCTGTTTCCATAGCTATAAAACACAGAGGAGAGGGAGTTGTGTTATTGGATGGTAAGCACTCTTGTCACAGAAGGAGGGAGTATTTGATGGCAGAGTATGCATATATACGATACTCCAAACCCTTCAGGTCCAGTTAAACAGTTCAGTCAGCCTGCTGTGTGTGACATCAGTAATGACACGACCTTCGTTTATCCTCTCATGAAAAACCTTCACTGCTGCACCAACATGCATCTACTGCCAATCTGTGGTCACAAAGTGTAATACAGTTCAGTAGCCAAGTGTGTGTGCTTTTGTGTGACAGGACATTATAAGCGATACAGAGATAGGAGAGGAAAATGTCTCCCAAAACATCCCACAATGAGCCATGGGCCATGAAGCCGATTAATAGTGTGATGTGAGAGCTAATGCTATTGATGCTCAGAATCGGGGTGTGGATCATTGAGATAAGAGCCGCAGCTAAATGTGGAGGGACAGCCAATTGTGAATGGTCTGTTATCTAATCAGCCAATGAGGCGGGAGGATCTGTTAATAGCGACAATGCTACCGACATTTCAGCACTGCTGGGACTGCTCCATGGGGTTCATCTAAGGATCATCAAAAGTTTTATTTTAAGGAATTCTGAGATCAGTTTTCTTCATTACACCATTTCCACAATGGATGTTAGCATCCCATCCGGCCTGTTATTGTTCAGTCATCTCATCTCAGCAGTTACAGCTTGTTTGTCTACAAGTCTATTTGTCTTCCTAATGAACTGCTAAGCTTCCTTCTCTCCTCTCTAGTCAGTCATGAATTGCCACTCACACAGTGTGTTCATCCAGACTCATTATACAGTCACTACTATTGAGACGTTGCTCAGATATGCACTTGGATGTTAGAATATAATCTTGCTGAAAGTTATTTACAGCTTAAAGGACTGCACCAGTGTTGGAAATTTAAACTCTAAAGAGAAATAAAGTAACTGTCTTGGCACTGAATAAATTTAACCAGTAAAAAAATTCAGATGATGAATATTTCTCATATGGATTTTTGGAGCAGCTATTCAATGTTCAGCTTTAACATTTCAATAGTACTTTCTGGCACTTATTCATATATATCCAATATTCTTTGTTTTCAGGCTGGAGTAAAATACCACTCAAAGAAATTAAATGCTGTGTATGGATTATGTGGAAGATGTTAAATTGAAATAAAGCTGTCAGTAATGTTAAGCAAAGCACTTAATATTTTTCGTCTTTTCTTAAATCCACCACTGCAGGCCTCATTTATTCAGGATTTTTATCATGTATAAAAGAACAATGGATAACTTCGGCTCCTATATTGCTACAGTATGTCAGAGAAGAGTCAATGAAAGGCTCTGAAGCTCAAGACAAAATGCTCCGGTGAAGGGACTCTAAGAAGCAAAGGGAGAGATTGTGAAAGAGAGGCCGCACACATGACAGCTTTTCAACAGCGAGAGCAAACTGACAGTAATATCTGCCTGTTCTCACAGGAGACAGGAGGCTGACAGGCAGCTGCAACTTTCATTTGACATACACATACAGGGGAGTAGCATCTCACTCAAAGCCCAAACAGATGGAGGAGGGGGAAAAATCTTTCTTTTCTCACACCCTTTTTCATGCACAAATTTATTTTTTATTTTAAATGTTACTAAAATTAAAACAATTTTATCCCAAGGGGGCTGACAGCTGACAGCCTACCCATCTTCTGTACCCTGAGCAGCAAAAATGTGCAGCCATTGGTTTTCTTTTCTGTGCCTTATAACTCAAAACAGAAATCTCCCCTGCATCCAACCCCCTCTAGTCTCCAGACAAGCACTTTATCTTCCTGTCTACAGGCACAGCAGACTAAACACACTCTCTAATAGGAGGAGTTTTCTGTGCAAGGCAAGCCTGTCTGTAGGCGACGAGGCTTGAATCTACTGTTTAAATAATGTACTGCATCTATATACTTTATCAGCAGTGGCACAGAGACATAATAGGACATAAATACATACACACACACACACACACACACAACTCTATGAATAGGTAACCTGCCTTCTTTAAAGTGGTTTCTGGCACAATAATGCAGACAGCCTGTATTTATATATTAGAGCTGAAAGCAATAAAAAAAACAGCTTTCAAAGAGCAGTCTAGAGAAAAATGGTATTTTAAAAAAGGGGTATATTAAAAAAAAAAAAAAAAAAACCTTTCTTCTCCATTTGTGACCACTTGTTTTCAGTCAATAATAGAGGTAAAGAGCATATTTATCAGGAAAATGGCTATAGGTGCATCTCAGTAGTCCAAAACTACTGTAGGTCCACACATGATGCCTGTGGGTTTTAGCCAACAGCTCAAACTGCCCAGTGAAGTCGAACAGAGACAATAAAAGTCATGAGATTAAATCGACAAGTTTGGTTAACTGTGGGTGAGAGAAGACATCAGCCTTGTGATGCTGGGGCTGTATAGTCATGTGATATTGATTGAAAAACACAGCAAGGGTTGTGATGTGGGTTGTGATGTAGTTTAGAGTATGATACAAATCATTTGTGTACTCATAACGGGCACTAGGAACATTACAAATACTAATATTATACATATTTAACTGTACCATAGTTAGAATTTTCATTCATTATTTTGTACACTGAGCTTCCAATGATCCACATGGAGTGAGTGAAGATCAATACTGCCTCCTCCTGGCTATTAAGTGAACTTACAAGTGCGACAGAACAAAAACAAATGATTTAGCTTAATTTATAGATTAGACATGAAGTTAAATAAAAAACATGTTTCTTTTTCCAACAAAAGAATCAGTGCTATGGATAAGCAGAGAGAGACACAGACAGTGGAGCTTTCATCATGATTTGATTATGTTATTGGTATCACATGATTTCCTTAATATAATCATCAAACACAAGCCAGTAGTGCCCTCATTCAAACACAGCAGTGTGATTAGAAAATTTCACTTATGTGTATGTATAGAAGAGGAAAAATACAATAAAAAAAATGACAATGTAGTATTTTCTAGAAGTAACTGTGCAGGTAATATGATGTAAATACACAAAGAGGGACTCCACAAAGTCAATGGAGAGACAAGAGAGTCAAACACACAGCATTTGGTGCTGGTTGTACACGGAGATGTAGGAAATGCCGCCAGGAATAAATATATTTTTCAAATCTGATTATCTGTGTGTGTGTGTGTGTGTGTGTGTGTGTGTGTGTGTGTGTGTGTGTGTCGCACTACTGCCAAATAACTGATTTCTTTTATGACTGTATCTGAGAATCCAAATGTCAGTACATTTACCAGTGCAGCTTCCCCATGTGGGCTGACTTTAAAGTTGCTATCAAAGTTTGTTAAAGTAAATAACCTGACCTTCATTACAGAGACATTTACTTATACTGTGAGTCACCACTCAGCCTCTTACTCCCCTTGTGATTATTATTATTTTCTATCAAAGTCAAATGTTTTCAAAGTTTTTTTTTGTTTGTTTGTTTTTTGAACCTGTTTGCGCTGAGGAGGTTGGCTCTTAACTTACCTATACCAAGCTGTCTACAATTATTCTGTCAAATCCACTTGCAGCCACATCTGCGGTGTGAAGCAGGATGACTAAGTGAGTCCGTTTCTCAGGTTGGTAATAACCCTGCTGAGCTTGTTATTGACCACCCGCTTCTCACAGCCTCCTGCCAAAATGAACAAGCATGTACTGGAACATTTCTCAGTTTAATTTCTTGCCAGTTAAGATATTGGCCTCCAAATCTAATGGAGGTAAAACTAGTTTCCATAGTAACACTATATGAGGTATCGCGTCAAAGCAGAAAAAGGGAATTAGCTCAGTTCCTCATTTGCATGAATCTATATATTGTTTTCAACTCACCAACTGCGACATTTCAGCTTTTTTCAGTCAAAATGCAGAAGCATTGCCACTGCTGTTGTTTTTTCTTCCCACTGAGGGAAAAGGTAACATCAGGTAGCATTAAAGTGTCTCCAATTACAAGTCAGGAAACACATAATGAAGTGAATAGAAATCTATTTCCATGTGGTCACTTGCTTTCAATCCCATGTTAACATCATATTGTTAAAAACAAATCATGGATTTTTTGCTGTTTTTTTTAATACATCCAATTAATGAATATTAATTAAATAATAATAAAAGATTAATACATTATTAAAAAAAAATGAGCGGTTTAAAGCGCAAAACTATGAATAACCAAAACATTTCCATTTTAAAAAAGAGAAATTTTAGGGTGTTATTTCCACATGAAACCTGCTGAACAGACATTCACAAATACATAATATTTTGACAAATATGTATTTTTATTTAAGAGAACTGTTGATATTAGAAAATACAATCAGGCCAACTGAGAATTCAAAGAAAGCATTGATTCTGTAAAAACATAATGCCTTAGTGAATCAGGTATACTTGTACGTCTTGAGAAAGGTCTGACTGTTAATATAGAGGTAGAAATGGAAAGTGACATCAATTTTCATTTTATTCATTGTATTCTCTTTTAGAAAACTGCTAATCTGGATTTTATAATTTTAAAAAGTTTATCTCTGGAACAGGATGATTCAAACCAATGTTGCTTTGAAAAACCGACTCCAAGCTAAAGTTGAATAACGTGATTTTGCATAGAAAACCATTTCCAAATCCGCGTCATTCTGATGCTGATTAAATTTGAAGAATATCTTTGTCCCGGATTATAAATGACTGTCTGCAGACTACCATGTATCGGGAGTTGCTCTTCTCTGTGCCTGCTCACCATCTTCGCAGCCCTCCTGCCAAGCTCCTCCCCTTTATGCAAAACACGCTCGGTATCCGGAAATGAACAATCCCGTGATGTCAGGGGGAGTGTTAGCATAGCATCGGAGTGACCGCAGAGGTTTTCTCGATTTTTTTCTTAAAACATACTCAACATTTAGTGTCAGCTTCACAGATTAGCTCCGTTCACCGACATGTTATTGCCTGGGTCGAAGGCTGTCCGAGGATGTATCTTTCCGCGCGGACGTTAACTGAATCAAGCCTCCTGCTGGACCTAACGGGATGCGGTGTAGTTAGCCTCTCCAGAGCCCGAGACCAGATTTATGTGCCACACAAGCTAGCAGGCTAGTTAATACGCTGCGAAACAGAAACAGTGAATTATGGCGCGGTTGGTGTTGGAGCAACTATCAGATTTCGGGGACTATAGTGGCAGTAAAGATTTGACTGACATGCTGATTGTGACCAACAACGAGCACACTAACAGCCTGTTGTCAGATGTTCGCCTGAGCCCAGATGGACGCCACATCCATGTCATCATCCGAAAGCCTCAGGTCGGTCTTGTGACTTTTGACAAGTATGAAAGACCCCAGCTGGCTCAGAACCAGAAGAATCTGTGTCTGACACGCAGCGTGGCCATCGCGGATGTATTATATTTGGACAATCATCATAATAACAAGAAGAATAACAGCAGCAGAGGCACAGATGCGGCGGTGGTGGCTGTGGTTTATGAAAATGGAAAAGCTGAGTTTTGGAAATTCCAGGAGTGTAGGGCTGGCTGGCATCTCCTGCAAACATCAGACTTGTGCAACAGTCCCCGGGCTAGAGTGGTGTCCGTGTGTGCCTGCTCCAATCTTATCATCTGGTGTGAGGAGCGGCCGCCCTCAGAAAGCTCCTCTGCCCTCAGCTCCACCAGGAACAAGCTGAGGTACTGTGTTTGCAGACGTGACTTTGAGGTGGAAGAGGGGGGTGTCAGCCTGGGAGGAGTGAAGATCGCCCTCCACAACAATCCTAAATTCACAGTGATAGGCTCAGGTGAATATGTGCATCTCCTTCCTGACTCTACAGTGAAGCCACTGTTGAGCATCTCCAAATTTTTCCTCTCCTGGTCTCCTTGCCACAACACTCTCACAGTCAGCACCACATGTAAAAACACTCCCCTGAAAAGGCTTTCAGCTAAGGAGTCTGACTTTAAGAAGCTGGTGACTGATTGTTTAGGATATTTATCAGCCCTTGAGCCTCCTGAGATCTACAACTTCTCTCCTACAGTGTGTGGAGGTCTGCTTCTGCTGCTCAGCACAGGCTGGCTGTGTCTCCTGCAGAAAGATGGGACACTGCGGCAAGTGTGCAAGGTGGCAGACAACTGTTTTTTAAAATATGGCACTCACACCAGCCTGTGTATGTACCAGGACACCCTGGCACTGGTGATAGGAAAAAACCTGCATCTGATAGACTTGAACTGTGGCAGAGAGCTGGAAAAAATTGTGTTGAAGAGAGATGCGTTATTATACGCAAACCGAGCTGAAAGATGGAAACCTCACCTGCTGTCAGAAACTGGGCTTTTTGTGGTAGTGGACCGGGAGACAGACTCCAGAGACTTTAAGATGAAGCCGTTGACAGAGGCTCTTCATCCTGGAACCCTCCTGGTGGAAGCTGTCTTTGAGGAGGCCTGTAAATACTACCAGCAGAGGAGCCTGAGCAGCACCCAGCTCACCGTGGACACGCTGAAGAAAGGAGGGAGGTTCCAGGCTCCCATCTCTTTAGCCTCCATCCTCAAGAACTTCCTCAGCACAGGGGTGACCCAGAAGGGAGTGGAACTGTCCCAGAATGGAGGAGGTGGATGTATTGCAGGGCAAGACAAGCTAATGGGTTCCCTGGAAGCTGAGCTCAAAGCTCTGGTCTCTCTGGAGGAGGTGAAGGGGTGTTTGGTGAGGGGAACTGTTAAAGAGGTGGAGGTTGTGTGTGAGAGTCTAGTTGAGAAAGAGGTAGTGAGGCTGATGTCATCTCCTGAGCTGGATAAAGAGATTGTGCTCTACCTCAACTCCATCTTCAGCACCTTCCCCAGCCAGGCATGGAGGGCAGTGCAAGCTGCTCTCCAGCTGCACTACAACGGGGAGGGTTCTCTGTCCAGCAGGGCCCCCCCAGATGTGTGGAAAACTGTCCTCAGTCCTGCTCCGACCTCCTTCCTATTCACAAACGGTGGGCCCAAGCACAATCACAGCCTTAATGGAGATCACATTGTCAACTGTAAAGCCAAACACACAGGCTCCACTCTCCCAGCTGTCCTGCCTGTGTTTGAGCTCCTCTGCCAGTCAGTTTTTCACTTCCAGCCCAGCTGGCTGCCCAGGTTCCTTGAGCTCGCCCAGCAGCAGCAGGGTTCAGCAGGCATAGGCCTGAGCCTGGCCTCTTCCTCCTGGAGCTTTTCCGGCGGGCGAGGAGGAGAGGGCGGGGAGAACAACGTGCCGCTCTATAAACGAGCGCTGTGGATGTTGTCCAGCTTAAACCCAGACAGAGACCAGACCCAGGACTTAGAGGTGGAGCTGCTGCTGGTCAGTGGGAGGCCCAACGCCATCCTGCAGGCGCTGAGGATCCTCATTGGCAAGCGGCAGTGGGAGCGGGTCACCCAGGTGGCCCCCAAGTTCTGTAAACAGAGTCCGCTGCTGAACAAGGAGATTTTCACTACTTTGCTGTATGAGGTAGCTCATCACAGAGACCTCGATCCCTACCTGGACCTATTGTGGGCACTGTGCCCCGAGGACTTCACTGTCACCACCATCCTTAACCTGGTGCTAAAAAGCCTCCCTTCTCCCAGCACTCCCCCACACTCCCCTTCTTTCTCCAGTGACGCCTCCTCGTCTCCTGCTCCTTTTGCAGACCCCCACAGCGGCCAGCTGACCATCGGCCTGTTGAAGCCCCTGCTGAGGAAAGTGCTTCAGAGGGAGACCAAGCCCAGCCAGCACTACGCTGACATCCTCCAGTCACCATCATTCCCCCCTCCAGCACTTCCTCGTCAGCCCACAGATCCAACCACCACTGTCACAGACCCCAGTACAGACTCTGCTGTGTGCAACCACATCACCTCTGCTCTTCCTGCAGAAACTCCTGAACACAAGTTGTCCACACTCACAGCTGTTCAGACAACCATGGTGGCACTACCTGCTAACCCAGTGTGATTTACATGTAACTGAACAAACTCTCAAAATAGAGAACAAAGTTGTTCTGTAAAACCTTCCACACATAATCTGAGAAAAGTCTGAATCCATGTGTGTCGACAATCATATTAAAACAGAATAACAATGTATTTCAGGTGTTACCAGTGTAATGCAGTGAATCAATATATTTGATTGTGTATAAAAGAACATTGGTAATGTCACTCAAACTGCTAGAAACTATGAAATGACTACTGAATATCCCACTAGTGTAAATACTTCAGGAAATTTTTAGTCTTAATGTGTATATACTGTATTTGCAATGTTATTTATCTCATAACTGCACATGGATGAAGAACATTCTTGTATTAGTAACCTTAACCTTTAAACTACCATGAAAAAAATAATATATTGTGTTAACACAACAGTCAAAAACGAAAAAAAAATTCTGGAGTGTGTTAAAAAAAAAAAAAGAAAGAAAGCAAGAAAATAAAAATTGCTGCCTTTTAAAATAGATGTTTACTAATTGTAGCTGAGTTTAGCTTTCTTTCAGACAAACTGGCCTTTGTTGTTGTTTTAAGTGAAGTATGGGGAGGAGTGGGTAAAGGTTTCTTTACTGACTTTCAGTTATGTGTTTAACATATTATGAGTGCTTAAACATTAACATAGAGTGGCTCAACTGAATCGTATCATCTCTGTAAAGCAAACCAAAGCCTGATCATCTGTTGCTGCTCCTCTCCTCAGTTCTACTCTCTGGACTCCATCTTGTCCGCTCAACTCACAAGACATTCCAGACACAGTCCTCAGTAAAAGTGACTCACAGTTAGACTTTAAATTCAATTTGAGTAGTAATTCTGTTAGGACTGGAGTGTGTGTGGGACATATTGTGACTAACACAGGCACTGGGCTGCTTGCATAAGGTTGTGTACGCCCTCCTCTGTGGACCCAGTGAGGGTCATGTTGTGAGAGGTGATAAGCCCTCTGTCTTTCTGCTAGTTATGCTCTGAAACTGATTGCACTTTTAGATCACACCAGTCAGTATTGTTTGTACCATGTTTTTGAAGCATCTGAATGTTTTCTGATTAAGTGCTGTAAACACAGGTATATTTATGTGCCTGTTGTTGTTAGTGCCTTCAGTTTGAACAGCCTTCTGTAGCTTGTTTTAATCAAAGAAAGTGTTTTTTGTACATAAATGTTTTTGGAGCCCTCCGACACAACATCTTTATATATTTATTTTGTAACAATCTTTTGAGGATGACTAAACTGATAACCTTAGGCCTGGTGTGGGTGAGGTCTTGAGGAATTCAGATGTCTCTTTAGTATTCGGTGACAATCAGACTCCAAAATGCTGCAGTACAATCAGAGTGCCTTTCACAGTGCTGCTCCTCATTTACAGACTAGTGTCACATTTCTGTTGCATCTCCTCAGCTTCACTGGTACTGAGGAGGAAGAACTAGAAGTGGACCAGAGGATCTATTTTCTGTGTTGTAGAGTACAGTAGGTTTTTTACATCCTGTAATCAGCTTTTGATGCATGGGACAGCTCCCAGCCTCTTCAAGCGAAGGCTCATATGACATTTTAATTTCGACATGAAGTCTAAGTTGTGTCATTACAGGGTTTGTACACTTCAACAAGCATGACAAAATCTGTGTGATGGATTTCTGTCCAGTGTAATGTGTTTTGCTGTGTACTGAGTTTCACTGGGAAATCCCTGACATTCCCATACAGGCCACTCAGCCTAATGTTATAACTCTTCAGATGTTAATTATTAATTTGCTCTAAACTTTGTTTCTGGTTGCTGTTAACAAATAGACACTGTCATTTACACATTGGGTTTTTTAGTATTTGAGAAAGAAGAAAATGCATAATAAGTATTTAAGAACAGATGCCTATGCTATTAAACTGAAGATAAAACCTCTGTTTGCAGTCCTGAGTTTTGAGTGTTAAACTGTGCATTATGCATTTGTACATTTGGTTAAGCGAGTATTAATGATAGATGTAAATTAAAACCGCTGAGTTGTCCCGGAAAACAATTTGCTGAGAGCAAAAAAAAGAGATCTCTATTTTGATATTTTGTGACACAAAAGTTGCAACTTGACAAAAAAAATTCAGAAACATTTGCAAATTTATAAAGAAAAAAAATACAATTATGGTCTGAGGTTGAAATCACAAATGTACAGCCCTGCTACAGATTTGAACCTTGTAATGCACTGTGGTATTTTTTTTTTAATCACAGCCTAGTAGCTTCAACAGCTTCAACATGTTGACTCGTGTTCAGATTCCATTATACTATTACACACCTTCCTGGTTCATAGGCAACTGAATAGATTGTAGTTAATTGGTGCATTTATCTGGCAGCTCTTATTAAGGATACTAACAAACGTGTCATTGCCATCTACCTGCCAAGTACCAGTCCTTGTTCCCACAGTTTAAAGCATTTCTGGTTTGTCAGCATATTCCTTTCACACGGCCACACAACAGCAAGCTGACGAATCACACACTGTTCTCACTCAAACAGCTGACATGTCAAGGCTAATATGCTCTTACAGGTTTACTCATTCAGCGATTTACAGTCAGTTCAATCGAATCTGAACAGCAGTCTGCTGATACAGAGGCTTAGCTGCAGTATATACCAACATTTGAGATTTTGTGCACAGTTTTTCATTCAGATGCCCCCATTTTGGAGTTTCACCATATCCCTTCCTCAGGCAAATCCACTTACAGCTGCAGTATGTGTGTGTTTGTGATCCTGTGCATGGATTTGGGTGTGTAAATGCACTCAAATGTTTCATACGTGCAAGAGGAATGTAGAGTGGTTACACATTAAGCTTGTGAACCGAGACCACTCTGGTAACAAAAGCAGAGGTAGAACCGATGAGTGGATGTGTGCAGCTCTCACAGCAGCTACGTAGGTTCCACATGAGGATGTGAAGGTATAATCACAGGGGTGGAAGGGGAGTGCTTTATCTTGTGAGGGTAATAAGAGGCTGAGTCTTTCGAAAAGGGCAACAAAACAAAGAAGAGGTGCAGAAACCAGCATAACCTGATACCTAACCTCGTCTTTCTTTCTCTTTCACTTTATCTCACTTTTTCCCCTTGCGGATTGATTTTGCCTGTATCCAGCATCTCTTATTACGAGGTTGTGAGTCATGTCAGTGCTGTAATGCCATCGATCCACTTGTTCTAATTATAGATGGCATCCTGTAAACAATAACATATCTGAACAGATGCCGGCTGGCCCTCCCTGCTGCTCTGTCCTCTGTCTGCCTTTGAACAGCTGAGTACATCAGCCACAGGGCGAGACAAATTAATCCATCAGTCGACTGCATTAAAGCACATTTTCTTCCCTAGTAGAGATAATTAATGTTTCACACAAGTCAGAAATTTGCCATACACCAACACATGTAGGGATTCAAGTGCTTTGCTTACTGTTAAAACTTTATAGTTAATGCTATTTACAGATTTAATTACTGTAATGCTGCTACTGTTTTCTTATGAGATGATCCAGCCTAATATTGAGTTTGGATTTTCCCCAAAGGATTTTTATTACATTTGTATGCTGATTGGCAAAACAGTTAAAAGCATTATATTTGCAAACGAGTTTAGGTCCGTGATGAAAAAATGCATTGTTACAGATGGGCACCTGATTGGCTTAGAGGATCACTGCTCTATATGTACTCACTGATGTTTTGTGTTTCTAATCTACATCATTTAACAAAAGTATTTCAATGAATGTTCAGTTTGAAGATTTTCTGACACATCACACAGTTCTGTTCTTCTCATATGTTAATGTGCAGGGTCACATGTGTTCATATGCATAGTTGAAATAACAGTGACGCATGACAGTAATCATGATCACAAAGACACACCATCTGTCTACCACAGCAAATCATATTACCATGTAACCAGTGTGTCCATGTAATCTGTGTAAATATGCAGCCAAGTGTAACTGCTTTTGGACAGAGTATGAACACACAGTACTGGCACAGAGTGTAAAGATCACAGGTAAATCAATTAGTACTTATATAAAATATAATATAAATAGTATTAACAAGGTGTCTATGTTATAGTTGCATTTTACACAAGTGTTACAGAGTGATAAAGGTTAATGAGTAACGCAAAGATATATCATGGGCAACAGATACTGTGTACTGAAAAAAAACGTTTTCATGGTTTGGGTGGAAAATAGACAGAGTGAGCTCAGAGGCTCCACTCATGTGACAGCTCAGCCAAAGTTAAAGAACAGCAGACTCAGTGCACTCACACAGTTTTTACTCACAGTACTTTTTGTTAAAACAACAGCTGGTAGAAATGTTCACAACCTTTCAACATTGAGTAAATGGACCATATAAAGTGCTGTGTAACAGAAGGTAAAACACAATCAACTATTGAGTACAAAGTAGTATAAAGTTGTTTTTTTTTAAAAAAAATCATCAAATTATTTCCAACAGAATTAATATTCACAGCACTGTATTTGCAAACAACATGGTAACAAAAAATATAGTGGCATCGTGTAGTTTGCAAGCAGCAGACAAATACATTTAGTCTGTAAATGATTCACATAAGAAATTGTGCTTGATTTTTAGTATTAGTGCAAAAATGATTAAGAATTGAGTGAAAAAGAAATGTGTAGATGTGATCAACATTCTCAACACAAATCAGCCTTACACTTTGAAATATGAAGCAGCAGTTCAGTGCATATATAAATGCATACAAAACCTTTGAAGGTCTTTAAAACATTGAAATGAAAATTCCCTGCAGGTTCCCTTATGCCCTGTGTCCCCCTGAGGTCAATTTAAAGATGCAGTGTGGGAATGAAATACAATATATGAACACTGCAGTCACTTTAAAAGTGATTTTGCTTCCCCATCCTATAGTGAAAGTTTTAATGTAAAAAAGGCTCAGTTATGTAACCGAACTTCTTTTAGTCTGTGGCTTTTTGCAAGAGTGACAATGTGCCACATCTGTGCAGGAGTACACCATGTGTTTTTATTTTGCAGAGCTACGCAACATTTGTGCGTGCAGTCTCCTGAAGCTGTACCGCACATGTATCTTCCTCTCAGGTGAATTTCATCTGGGCTCGTGGGATGTGGTTCATGGTTATGTGGTTGCTGGAAACAGACAAATTAATCAATGGCAGGCCACCACAGTCAAATGAATCAGTCATGTAGATATTCCACAGCATGTGCACACATCAGCATAAATGTCTAGTTTAAGCATTTTGCTCATGCTACTTACTCATAGACATCAGAGTACTTCATTCTTTTGTAGTACTTTGCTAGTTTGATGGAAAAGATGATGCTGGGGATAAAGAAGATCATGCACCAGCCCAGACTGAACCAGAACGCATTCTAAAGGGAGAAAAGATGGGTGAATGTACTGCAGAACAAATATAAACAATGAACAGTCCAAAAAAGGAAACATGGTGACACACTGGTGACTACTCTCCAGACTTGAGTGTATTTGTCAAAAAGAAATCTCTCAGGTGGAGCTGTAGGTGGAGCTAACAACATCTGATCCTCACCAGAGACTCCACCATGTGTGCGCACAAAATGATCTCAACAGAGTCCACAGCTCCTGCCACTGGCCCACAGCGGCCCACCTGCTGCATGATCTGAGGGAGAATAACCAGATCAGTTACAGCGCAAAATGTGAATTTTTTGATCTTCTCAAACACAGACAAAGATTTGAACAGTCTTTACCATGAGCTTAGCCCAGTCAGCATAAACTGTGAAATAATCCAGCTGACAGTCCAAAAACTTTCGGCTTTCCTGGGATTGAGAGAGGGGGGAAAAAAAGCGAGTAAATTCCTGACATTTTCTCCCTGCTTTACAGTGAGAAGTCATGAGGAATCAGTGGAACGTCTAACCATCCCAGCAAGTACAACGCTGCTGTATCCCTCTGAAGTGGCCCATAAATAACTGCAGTAACATCATGATTAGACAAGGCAAGAACATTTTCTTCATATATTGCATTTTATGCCCAGACTCAATCAAAGTACTTTACATAATGTATCATGAAAGGATATGTCTGGTGATATTCTGTACGTTACTTATTGTCTAATTATGTCCAAAGGCTCTTTGTCATGTTGTTTCATTGCAGCAAACACAGGCAGTCATTTTGAGTTAGCCTTACACAGTCCTGCTGCCATAGACAGTCTTAGAGCATCAAATATGTATCAACCTGTGGCTCAAAAAAGTCCCTAACAAATGCATCCTTGACTGCAGTGTCAGGACATGACTGTTTGCAAAAAGATTTCTGTCTGTAGTAGTAATGAGTGAGACAGACAGTTAAAAGGAAAGCAGAAAATATTGATTACATATGGATTTAGATGTTATCAGTTAAAAAGACAATATCAGTCTTAGCTCATGAATAGCTGATTGTTGACACTTAACAACGTCAGTTCTATTTCAGTCCCCCTGTGTTAATAACTGAGGCAGATATGCTAAATGCCCCCCCACCACACACACACACACACACACACACACACACACTCGCTAAATGACTGACCAACCTCGGGCATTAACAGACCACATGGAGCACTTTTTTTTCACGCTCATGTGACTCGTGGCTGTACTCACGGTCTTGACGATCTGTGTTGTATTTGTGTTGAGGAAGTCTTGTGCTGCTCCCACGTTGCTCAGCACCTCCCCCACTGTTCCCTGGAGGAGCCACAGAGGAAAGAATGAGAAAAGAAAAGGAGAATGATCCCCACAGTCTTGGCAGCACCAGGTGATAGTCAGTGCACTCACATTGATTTCTTCGATGATAGATTGAAGGTTCTTGATGGAAGAATTCAGATTCTCCTTCAGGGAAACAGTAAATATTTCTTTTTAAATTCAGATAGGTAGTCAGCTTAGAAATAATGAGAACCAGAGTAAAGAGATTCATGGAGCTGGCAGGAAAGACAGGACGTGCACTCACCAGTTGTGGAATGATGGTTGTTTCAAATTCAGTCTGGATCTGCCTCAGGTCCCTGGCCTCACTTTGGAGCTCTTGTTTAATATCATTGTTCGTCTAGAAACAGATGAGTATTTGGTTAGTGAATAAATTAAAGTAGCACTGGTTAGTAGCAGAGGAAAATATCAACAAAGACTAGTGGTACGTTTAAGTCATGAGACTCACTTGAGAAGCAGTGAGATTATCCAGTATGTCTGCTGTAGCATTCAGATTGATCCTGGAAATGTTGTTCAACTGAAAGAGAAAAGCAAGGAGCACTGCATCACAATTACACATTAATGTGTGTAATGACAGTAAATCTTCACATGCCTCAGGCAGACTACCTGCTGTGTGGCAGATGTGGGGTCAAAATCTTTAGCCTTGGTGGAGATGCTCCTGAGTTGATTTTTATCTTCAGCGCTCAGAAGAGTAAGTGAGGAGAGAGAGATATCTGTATCCTCAAAGTGCTTTTCAATCTGGTCTGTGTACTGTAAGCAACAGAGAAGAGGTAATAGAGGGACATGGACATATTTTGATATAATAACTTTGACTTGGTTAGAAAAAGCTAAATATTTCAGAATTATTGATGCAGATTAGGTTATTGTAAGTAAAATTTCTTTGGTTTTTTTATTTTTTTTACAATTGAAAGAGTGGAAGGAAACTCACTTTGGATATATTGAGGAGGTCTTCAAGATCTATGAGCTCATGCAAGTGAAGTGTTGTCCACAAAGGCTGGTCTGCAGCACAATCTCTGAAATAACACGATGGATAGGTGTGTAATGAATGTCACAGATGAGCAAAACTACATGAAATGTGTATAATCATTTGTTCCTGTAGGAGAGTTGAACCTGGCATTACATACTGATAGATATCAGAGATATTGATGTTGCTTTTAAGTCCAAAACTTGGGCCTATTTCCAACCCTGGAATTAAACCCGGAGTCTCAATAAACTGTGGAAGAGAAGAGACACAGCATCTGTAACATGTCGTCTTAATGTGTGTGTATGTGTGGGTATATGTGTCACTACCTTTAGCAGCTCTCCACTCTTCCATGGCCGACAGAGCAGAGTGTAAACGTTTCCACCCAGCAAGAAGAGCACCAGCACAGCTATCATGAACAGCCAGGAGAAGAGGAAGCTGAAACCTGCACCCCTGCAATCACATCCAGGTCAGAGGTCAAACAAAAACTCCAGAGGAGAAATGATTTCTGCCTTTTCAAATAAAACTTTACAGCCCAGCACTTACATCAAGAGGAAGGTGCCACCACAATCTGCTGTGCAGGAGCGCTTTGTGGGGTCTGTTTTGGGTCTAAGACCTATAGGGCCCAGGACCAGACCCAGAAGGTTACACACCACCACCAGGAGGACCACACAGCACAGGGCCACACACACCCCCCACCTGGAGAGGTATGCACAGACACTGAGTGATTTTTGGAGGGTTTATCTTCCACTGATCGTGTATTTGATTTCAAGGCTTTTTACCTAATATGCTCGGCTCTTTCCACTTGTGGTATGACCCCGTCGATGTCTTCCTGGAACTGATCCAGAGTCCCAGACACATTGGTCAGAGCAGATAAAGGGATGTCACCAGTAATCTGGGAGATCTGTGTTTTTATGTCAGCCAGTGCCTGGTTGCTGTCTAAAAAAACATGCACATGCACAGTTGTCTTGCTATCATTGATTTACGAAACTGATTATTCCCATGACTGATTTAATTAGGAAGGTCTGCGATACCAAATGCAGTGATTACTCACTTTGAAGCACATCCTTAGTGTCATTGGTCACCCTCTCAGGAATACTGTTGAAATAGTCCTCCACCTGAGATATGAAGCAAATATTTTTTTCTTATTATAGTGTTAATGTGTTTAAATTTGAGAAAACTCTGTTTATTTCAACTTATTTTCTATGAAGAAGTAGTTTTGTTATTGTCAGTCAGTGATGTATCTTCATTTACACGCATTAAACACATGTAACCACAAAGTGCAAGGCTCAACAACAGAGCCCCAGGGGAGTAAAAATCCATTCCTCTTATTTAATTAAATTATCTTTGGTTAACCCTCCACCCCCCCAACCATCCCATCATTCTGATATGTTAACAAGGCTGACATTATTTTACAGAGACTGGTGGTTTTATTGTCATATTCTTATTTGGCAGAAGTCACTGACCTCACTGATTTTGGATTGTAGATCACTTTTGACGACTTCATCCACTGCAGACTGGAACTCATTCAAGCTAGGACTCTGTGGAGAACAACCACACACAACCTCAATGTCCAGAAAACTGTAAGTTATCATATGTTATACCTTAAACTGACAGAAGGCGGCAGCAAACTGCAGCTAAAAGGGCATGTACAAGTTTCCATTGATCTTCTCAAAGTGTCACAAGGTTACAGTTTAATTAGTCCAAAGCATAATGAAAACCTTCGTCAATGTCATGTACATTTCCCTAAGTAATTATGAAACCAGGAGAGGAGAG
>OOFC01050371.1:12923-24741 GCA_900323345.1 Pseudochromis fuscus | reverse complement strand
GTCTGTATGTGTCAGAGTTAAAGAGGCGTAGGAGGAGTAGAGAAGAACAGATGGGAGGAGGACTAATCGGTTGCTCAGACAAAGCCAAAAATGAAGAGCTATTATTATGTGTCACACTGTCTCAGCCTGCGTCAGACGTAGTTTGATTGCATAAATTATTCTTCCTATTTCTTCATGATAATGTCTTGTAAAAACCCTCAAATTGAGCACTCAAACCTGACTTCTCTTTTGCATAAAACACTTCCACTGACAGCACTGGATGTTCAGACTTTTTGATTTGCTTTTCAGCTATTTGGAAACCAATTCATCCATTCAAGAAGAGGAATACACAAGAATTATTCATCTTGTATATTGGGTTACACAAAATTAGTACTTACAGTGATGGAGGTATCCAGTGTTAGTTTCTGTAGCTCTGGTCTTAGATTGTTACAGCCAATGCAGGTTGGCTTGGATAGTGTGTGATTGATGCGATTTTTAACAGCAGTGACATTGGTCTGGAGGCGGTCCATGCTGGACTGCAGCTGGGCCAAAGACGAGTTCAGTTTGTTCAGTTTACCACTGGTGTCTGCAGCTTCTGCCCATTCAAATAGAAAATAAGTAAATATTAGACAGTGTATGCACACATTTGAAAACTGTAATCCTTTTAGCAAATTCATCTCTGACCTTTTTTTTCTACTAGGTTTTGAATTCAAAGGCAATTTAGAAACTGAAATAAATGGAGTACTGCAGGACCAAGAACAATTTCAATATTGCTTTACAAAACCTGCTCTGTGTTACTTTAAGGGCGGAGGTCCTGTGTCAATAAATGGCAGTGAATGGCGTATGAGCACTTAATCCACCTTCTTGGAAATGGTGATACTACTGCAGCTTAAAATAATGCTGCATGTTCGAAAACTTTCTGGCAGTTTATTCTAGTTAAACTGAAGCATGTTAAAAATGAAATAAAGATAAAAATATATATATATATATGCCTCAAGGATTTGTAAACAAATTTTAAGTTAACTGAATCTGACGAACAGGCACTTTGGCATGAGGATGTCCACAGTAAGGACTCAGTTTTAAAGAATAACCCTTGTCTCAACTGTCTCAACACTTTCCAAAGCTTCCAGGAACAAAAGATGGATGTAATATATTATAGGACACTACACATAATATTATAGGAGACTATGTGACAGGTATACTAATTCTGAGGTTGTGTGTACCCAAAGTACTGGCAGATACTCAATATCAAAGAACTCATATCAGGATTTGCAGCAAAACAATTCCTGCTTTTGACTGAGCTGTTTGGCTCGACAACAAGACACTCTCCAAACTTACTACTTACTCAGTGTACTGGTAATCCCTTTCATTAATCCATCTATGGAAGGGAGAGACTGAGAAATCTTTCTGTATTTGTATATGTCCGCAAATCTTTTTTGTTTCTTATTGAATAATAATAATAATAATAATATTATAATAATAACAATAAATAACTAATGAAACAGCTGTTCACAAACATACCTTTAGTATATTAGAGGCCTAATTCAAGACTTTTCAACATTGGGGTAGGAAATGAAAATGTAGAGCCTGCCTGTGAGATTACAGATCTCCTGACAAATATGCACACAAGCATTTACATGCTGACACTGAAGCAGGATGGAGCTTGCAGGCACACAACACCTTGGTTAAGATGTTTAACAGAGCGCAGCGCCGGGTCCAGGGTCCCTCTGAATTTCTCTTGGATCTCTGTTCCCAGCTGAGGTCCAATGGCTAACACATACAAACAGATCAGTGTGAGATGGTGAAGCACATGACCAGAGGAGTTAGGTTGAACAAAGGTGGTTCCACTGTTTTAACATTATTAGATGTTTATTCATACCAAGTAGGTTTCCAGTAACTTCTTCTACAGTTTTGTAGCTCTCTTTCACCACATAATCGACTTGCTGGAAGGGAAAAACAAACAACTTCTAACTGTGTACATAAGATATGGGTTGAAATGCAACGTACCTTGTGACCGATTACACAAGTCAATTGTACATAGCAGCTTTTTTGTAGATGATAGAGGAACCAAGAGAAGACAACACCATCTTTCCCTCCCACATTTTCCCACTCTCTTGTATCTTAAGATAAGTGTATTGACATTGCTGAAAACAGAGCTGGTCTTTAATCAGTGGGCTGACTGGAGAATCAAGGGTCTGTTTGCATCTCACACAAAAGCTGTCGACTCACAGCAGATTGATGGCATGGGTGCAGGGCAAAGACTGACAAGATTATTTATGGTTTTAACATCAAAACTGAGAATAAAGATCAAGAATAATTAGTCAACCAGTGTTGATAAATACCGGCACACTGAGGTGGACCGCCTCTGACTTTGGTTTATTTCCACACTTTGATTAACAAGAAGTTTTCTCTTGCCTTAGGCACAGCAGTGAGGAAGATGTGGATGTTGTCTATTGCGTTGCTGAGGTCCTTTGGACTTCGGTCGACACTCACTTTGAGGGATTCATTACTTTTGAACATGCAGATGTTGCCAGCACTACAAAAACACACACACATACAAAGACACAATTACATTCCTGTCATGAGCATAATGTTGATCAGAGGGAGACGCACACAGGCAGTGAGCCATGCATGTTCAAGCTGTCTTCATTCTGTGCTAATTTCAGATAAGATAAGACATCATCAATGTGCTGGTTAAAAATACACAACAGCGCGCACGCACACACACACACACACACACACACACTCACAGGATAATGATTGTGGTGACGAATGTACTCCAGTAGAGAGTCCTCCTGCGACAGTGAATGGAGGATGTCTGCTTCTGGTACATCTTCCCACCACAGTTTCCACAGCAGCGACAGCAGGCCAGGAAGAAACCAACTATGGGCATCAGAACAATGTACAGGATGCCGATGGCTATACATACCAGAAAGCCCACTTCATACAGCAGGGCCTGAACACAAAGCACACACATGACAAATGACACATATTACAACTGAACTGGCACAAGTATCAATTTCAAGACCAAGATAGTAGAACTGTGGCAGGTCTTTGTGGCCTGTTGTGATGTCAAACACCGGAGAGACGTGACTAAAGAGGAGTTTTAATTGTCTCTGGGGACAGTCCACAATGGCAGTGGATGACAGAGTATTAGTAACTTCAGTCCACTGGGATATATACACACACAAAGATGCTTCAGTGTTAAACATTGTCAGATTACCAGCTTGAGTGTCTCTGAGGAGGGTGTGTCTGTGATTTAAACACAAAGACTGCCTGTGTAAAACGTCATTTAAACATCCCATAAAATGTAAGAACTAAAACTGAAACTAATGTACATTCACTTACTTCTTTGATGAGTTCTTGATTTGACTGCACTTGGTCAAAATCCTGGACAATTTTCAAAATCAGATCTAAAATGAAATGGGAGACCAAAATTATTGCAGCCCTTTGTTTTTGAATAACTTGAGAAGACACGATACCTGTTTTTAGGACAGGAGTAGCTATTTCTATTCTGCATGACTGGTTTTGTTCGTCATCATCCATGTACAAAAAATCCACAGGGACAATGTGTCCTCTGCTCTGTACAAACATTTTTATGCTTCACATTGTCAATGTGGAAATCTGACTCCTCCATCTTGTGGTCACTAGGAAACCACGCTGGCTTTGGTGAAAGATTAGATTTCTACAAACACGGAAAAAATCCCAAACAAAGCCTTTTGTTTATGGCCCCCTTATCCTTATTATTCTGGATATTATTCACAAAAAGCAGGTTCAGGTTACTGAGAAGACATGGTGTTCAGGTGCTCTCTCCACATGAGCTATTTGCTCATGGTTCAAATGGTTCTCACCATCTGCCTGTCACACATCAGGAAGCACCCTGTCATAAACGCTCTGTAAATTTACATCTTACCTCACTGCTTTGCATTGCTCTTTCCTTATTTACTTTAAAACATCTATACCTCTGGTGTAATGCGTTATTGACAAGCAGAATAATGTCCAGTGCGCCCTCACTCTATTTGCTTTATCATATTATTAGAGTGTGATAAGATACTGTAAACAGCTACTGGTTGACATGGAAGGTATTGAAGTATAGTCTCTTCATGCGTCATCAAATGCCCATTGGTTGAAATGGTTTACAAAGAGTTTGAACGAGACAAAGGTTTCCAGGTAGAATTTTGCTTCCATTTGTTTCCTTATTTGAAATCAATAGAGAGTAGGAAGTAATATACATAATAAGAAAGGGTTTACAGAGTATTATAACAGTGCATTACAGGAACAGACAAAGGGCCGCAGGTGTGACACATGCCTGAGTTATAAAACACTGACCTAAACATAAGCACATAAAAGTTTAAATGTTGACAAGGAAAAATCCAAGGATTTCCATTAATTTACAGCATAACCAATATGACTCATTGTTAGTCCTGATGTTATTAGGACAGAGCAGCAGTGAAGGTTTAAAGTGTCTCAGATTTGACCCCACAGGGAAATTTCTTCCCAGCTCAGGGTAAGAAAGCCAAAGGCTTTTAATGTGATTTAAACAGCACCTGGTTGTTCTGTCAGCTGGTGGCAGAAAATTCACAAATGTACTCAAAAAGACGTTATGAGTAACTAGACACGTACTATGCATCAGAACACGACAGCAGAGATGAGAGTGAGTAATCCTGATGACACTCACCTTGAGGAAAGGGTTTAGGCTGGACTGTGTGGAGGAAGGACTGGACGAAGGCTTTCATAAAGCCCACACTCTGGTCCTTCACTGCTGTGTCCTGGTATTGAGGCTGGGTGAGGCTCGATGGGGCCACAGCTGCCGGACAGGCAGTCAGTGGAGAGACGGACTGGGCCAGGCTGAGACCCAGCAGCATCACTCCTACTACAGCCCTGAACGCTCCAGATCTCCCTCGCCACCTCCAACCTCTCATATTCTCACATAACCCCATGTTCACAGGTGAAAGCGGAGAGAGCAGTTTTGTAGATTGATCAACTCATGGCACAAGCTCTGTCTCAGCATATCTGGAAAGAAGACAAAGCGAATGAATACAATGGTCCACTCCTACAAGACAGGAGAGTTAGAGATTGGAGATGAAACTCACAGAAACCCACAGGCTGAGTCACACAGAAAGAGGTCGCAGTGCAGTTTGTCACTGCGTGAAAAAAACTGCTGCTATTTTGCAGAAGAAGCACCAACAATGGCATTTTGTAAATCGGAACTGTAAATGTTAAGCCAACGCCTATTTAGTTTAGAGAAGAACAGTGCCCTTTAAGATCCTGTTTCATGCTACACTTATCTGGAAAATGTCTGTCAAAGAGTATGGAAGGTGCTGACATTTAAAAGTTACAGCAAAAAGTCAGGAAAATTGAGATCACACATGAAGGCTTAGATAACCTGTTAGTGCTGCTGTGTTTCTAGTGTAAACACACAGATGAGCTCCATCCCCCCCTCACATATTGCCATCACCTCTATTTATCCCATACCATACTTGTCTGTAAGGCAGCAGACAGCAAAACATTCAGCAGAACAAGGAAACTCACAGAATATTTGAATATCACTGCATGATCTGTGTTGGTGGAGCTCTCTTATACAAATTACTTCACAAGACTACGTCTGTAAACCAACTGAACACATCTGCTTAATTTCATGCTCAAAGCACTCTGCCTGTTTTTGATGTTTTTCTTTTAAAGAGACTATTATTAACCAAACACGCAGCAGCCTGAGGATTTTTCCTTTGCATACTGAGACTCTGAAAACAAACTGTCAGTAAGCATTTTCTTCTATTTCAGGTACGATTGTGTGTCACAAGGTAAAAAGGTGAGATCATAGTGAAAAAGAAATGCTAGATCAGGAGGGAACAGAGGTGTAGAGGAAAACACAAGGTAGCAACAGGAGCTGTTTTCTTTCAGAAAACTTACCTCTCCTGGCTGGACAGTGAAGGACAGTGGTGCTGCTCTGAGCTCCAGTAATTCAGTCAGGGGTGTGTGACTCTTACAGTCCCAGAGAAGAAACCTGATCTGCTTTGATCCTGCTGTCAAGTTGACTGTGTGCTGGCCTGCACAACACTGCCGCTGGGAAGAAGGGGAAGGAGAAAAACAGAGGAGGAGGGAGAAAGGGAGGGTCTTAAACAGAGAAATAGGGAACGAGGGAGGGAGTGACATGAAGGAGTGAGAACAGTCAGAGAACAAGTAAATAACTGACAGGTTTGCTGGTAAACAGGTTGGTTTTTCTGTTTTCGGAGGCAGAAAGACACAAAGAATTGAAATAGTTCAAATTATTACTAATCCCACCCTATTCTGATAAAAGGTAATACATATGCCTAGGTAATTTTCAGTCACACCAGTCAACATCTGTAACAGTGTGGTGTCCAAATGAGCAAAGACACAGCCCAAACATGCAGGACAAGATAGCTGGGAATGATGCCCTTGGGGAAGGGAGTTGTAAGAACACAAAATATCTAAAGGTTGCCAAGAAATTCTCCACAACATCGGTTGCTTTACTGGCAACCGCTCAAAAATTATATTTTCCCCATGTTATCAGTGTCCAAAATTAAGATAAACAGTGTAACTTCAGAGCTGTTGAAGTCGAGAAAAGGATGTAACCATTGATTCACAGACTGAGCTGTTTCTCGTGCTGAATTGCTTTCAAGAGAGTAACAAACACTGTGGTGCAAGATGGAGATAGAGCTCTTACATACCTTTAACCTGCTCCTGTAAAGACCAAACTTTGCCCCAGGACTGAACAAAGTGTGATGACTATTCTCCTTCTTTTCATCACTGTTTGTGAGGTCAGGATTGTGAGTCTGCAAGGTGTCCCCTACTCCTCTGCTACAGGAATGACAAAAATACATTTGCATAAAGAGGAACACGACTGCACAATATGCATCAATCTAATTTCCATTTCTAAACTCTACTAATGTAAATAAACTCCACCTCTCTTGTTTGCCTGATCAAGTGCACAATCACTTTCTGATCACTCGTCCCTGGTTCACCTCAACCTCGAATCATCACTTACAGGCTGATCTTTTAATCCACCAAAGAACACTTACCAAGTGGCTTTAGCACGTGAAGACAATCAAGGCTTTGCAGTACTGTCACTCAGTGATTGTCATCCATGATTATGTGTTCCTGAAATAACAACACCTCAAGGTTATGCATATCTCCTCTAAAGACCTCTATAAAAAGATGCTTGAGTGGGTAGCTTGGTAAAATGTATATGGCACCTTTTCCATCTTTTTCTTAATTTGGGCGGCTAATTCCTTGAGTTTTTTTTTCCTGCCAACTCCAAATTGCATTAACCAGTGGGAAGCCAGTGAGTTGTCACGTTTTAATCTTAACGCTTACATACTGTTCGGGCCAGATTTGACCCATTTTGATATTTGACAGCAGTAAAAAATACCGTATATGTCATTTTCTTTCAGCCTGAAATTTGATTATTTTCCTTAAGTACACAAAAATTTTCTTTAAAATACACAAAATAAAGAATATTTAAAATCTTATACTTTCCTACAAACCTTTGTACCCTGAGGCTGTTTTAGATCAAATTTGATTTTTATCGCTTAAAATAAATTTTAGATCCACCAGTGTGGGGCAAATCATGAAGAACTGGTGGGTTCAGTGATTTCTGAAACTGTGAAACTGCTCATGCCATGACTGTGAGTATTTTTTAGTCTAGTCTATGACACTGTCATAGACTGTATATACACACTCACTGCTCTCTGAAACATAAATTAAGGACTAATTATCCATTTATCAATGCCAGAGAGACTGTTGATTCATTCTAGAATCTAGATCTGAAGTTCAAAATTTAATATAGGCACTTATTACGACCAGAACCACACTGTCAGTCAGTCAGTCATCTACTATACCCTCCACACTTGGGTCACAGGGGTCTGCTGGAGCCTATCCCAGCTGTCATCAGGCAGGAGGCGGGGTCCACTCTGGACAGGTTGCCAGTCTATCGCAGGGCTAACACAGACACAAACAACCATTCATGCTCCCGCTCACACCTAGGGTTAATTTTAGATTAATCAGTTCACCTAACAAGCATGTCTTTGGACTGTGGGAGGAAGCTGGAGTGCCCAGAGAAAACCCACGCATGCACAGGGAGGCCATGCAAACTCCACACAGAAAGGCCAGAGCCGAGATTCGAACCCCAAACCTTCTTCTGAAGGCATCAAATATGAACAGTGTGTAAGGGTTAACACTGGTGAATCCTATTGGTGGTTTTCTACATCTGTGATCAGAACATGATCCTTGTCTGGCCTCTCACATGTGAACATGTTTATGATTTAGTGAAGCACAGCTGCCAGGAGTGTGACTGATGTACTTATTTGTCAGGTCTGGATGAGTTTCTACAAATTTTAACTGTGCAATCTCATATAAAGCTAAAAAAAAAAAAAGTTGCATAGACAATTTTGTGTTTCAAGTTAATCACTGGTACATCTGTGCACCTGTTGTGAAAATCAGCTTTTAGTGGAAAAACTTACTAACCTGAATCACCTCCCTTTGATAGTTTGAAATAAACTTTGCTCTTCTGTCTCCATTTTGTTGTATAATATGTTTAAAGCTCTTACTAGAAAAACACATCAGTGTTGTATCTATTTTATCGTCACCTCTCCAAAGAGGTTTATTTTAACACGTTGGTTTGTCTGTTTGCAACATTATGCAAAAACAACTACTCAGATAATGAGAATCTTTTCTCTTTTTGTTTTTTTCAAGAGAGACAAAGAGTATTCCTCAAGGGACACATCATCACATTTTGGGATCAGATCAAAAGATGCCATACTGTCAAATGGATAATGCCTGAGCAGAGGTTTGTGCTCTCTTTAGTGCTTTCTAGTGTAGGACATACATCATAAATGGCAGTTTGCCACCATTACCTCCCATGCCTCTTTTTCTAATTGTTAACCAACAGGGTCACCACCTTTCATATTTCCTGCTGTACCAGTGCAGAATAAATCCATCTCACTCTGAGTCACACTGAGAAATGAATCCCAGATGATTTAGTGTTTATTAATTCACAAGGGTTGCAATGTTTTGTTCACATTCTACTTCAAACTTTCTTTCAATAAGAAAATTCAGTGAACTGTCCTTGGCACAGCTCGTGTTTATTTTGCATGCCAGAAAAAGCTTGTCGTGTTGTTTATTTTCTTAGCAGAGCTAGTCATTTTAAGAATTCACTGAGGTCAAATTTGCCAAAGCATTCTTGAGTAATTGTTTCCCCATGAGTACCAGAGAAAATGTCAACAATCTTCTATTAATTTTCAGATCTTTTGTAGGATTTTCTCATGTTGGAGTTGTTTCACAAAAACAGCCAGAAAGCTTTTTTTTTAATTAAGAATCATCACCAACTTTTCAGTGAAAATTCATTTTTATTGATACCATACATGAATTATCAATGACAGAAACCTGGCAAAAAATATAGATATAAAATCACCCCTATGATGAGGTGCTACGAGAGCCAGCTATGGGTGCACTGCCATTCAACCATTCTGTCACACACACCCTCATATTTCCTAAATTATGCCAACTTAGAAAACACAGGGTGTTAAAAGGTTACCCCTAGATTCAATTCTGTGTCTGCCTGCTGAACTGATACACCACAAAAGTAGACCAGGGGTGGAGACCATGAATAAGGATTTAAACACAACAGCCTGCAGCTCAGTGTGGATTTACAGACGGTATTTCTGCCAGATATAATGATGGAGGAATTTCTGACTGGCTGTTCAGTCTGGTGCTCTAAGACCCCTGCTGGGAGAGCCTACAAACTACTCTGGCTGTACTGTCTCAGTAAGCTGGCACCTGGGTGACTTGGAGGCCCAGGAGTTGAGCAATGTAACATCAGCGGTCGGTGTATTTTGCGATATATGTCAAATACTCATCACCTTTGCATTTTTACTTACAGATTTCAAATGTATCTGAAAAGCATCAAACAGCCTGATAAACAAAAGTAAAATTATCATACAGTCAAAGGTTTTGGTGAATTTTATTCAGTTTCACCAAAGGTTGCACCATTATGGCACATGTCAAACATCGGAGGGGCTGGAAGGAGAAAAATTAATGACTTAAAAGAGTTAAGATTTTCTCTAAATGAGGTTATTTATTGGTTTTCAAGGATCTATTACGTTTTCAGAAAGACCAGGAACCTACAACAGCAGAGGATCGCTATTAATGAGCTTCTTCATGGAAACAAACTAAACCAACAGATTGACCTGGGAATAATGGATTGACCTCTATGAGCATTAACAGACTTTGCAGCCCCACAAATTCCTCCATATATTATCATGAATATTGTACAGGTGGCTTCAACCTAAACAGAATGTCAGTACATAGAAAAATAAATACAGTTTGCTAAAATGAGGGCAAAATTCTTTTATCAGTGATTGTACCATTAAAAATCACATTAAAAAAAACTTTAAAGAGGCTTTTTCATCTCTTTACATTAGATTGAGTTTCTCATAGTTCTAGGGAGGAATACATAGAATAACTTTTACAGAAATAACTACCTAAAAATATACAAGCACAGACACAAACATGAGGAGTAAAGCCAACAAAATGATTCATCATAAAACATAAAACAGCGCAGTGTAATCAGTATAAGAATCTTTACATGTAGCTCCTTGGTCTGCAGCTTTCTTAATTGTAATTAAAAACATTTCTGGGAAACTTAAGTTAATACAAAAGTCTTTTTCTTATTTTACAATCCTGTCAAAACTGTTTAAAATATTTTTGAGTAGCAAATTTGAGAAGTTTTTCTTTTATTATATTCTCTGAAGTGAGGACCCCAAGATAGAGATTTCAAGACAAAGCAAACAGTTCTGCAATGATAAGACAACAGATCCAAACCAGGTGCTTGATGGAAATTTGGGGTGAAACTTGTTTCCAGTGTTTTACTTTGGACTCACATCAAACAAGATGCAGTACAGTATTACAACACTAGTCCTGTTCTCCCCAGCCAGTTTTAGCACTGATGCCAATGAGCCTGATGACAGTGTGATGTCTGACACAGATGGGTGACATTATATCAAGCATAGACTTACATGAAAGTTATTACCATCACAATAAGAATGATCTAACAGCAATACTTATACATTAATATACTGCAGGTTTCAGATGTTTTACAGTTCTTACATTAGCAATAATAGAAAAGGAAAAAAAATACACAGTCAATTCATAAGAAAAATAGATTGCCGTTAACAGTGGAAAACAGTGCAAAGAATATTCTGGGGTGTTTTTGTTTGCTTGCTTGTCTGTTTATTTTTTAGAAATTGTTTACAAAAATAATAATTAAAAAAAAATCAAAACAAGTCTAAAACATAGAAAATAAAAACACACTTCTGTTGCGTCTGGTGCTCTGGTCCAGACATGCTGTGTACCACCTCTCTCCAGTACCTCAATGTTTTATGCTGAAGGTGTAGGTGACAGTGTGTGTAGTGGGTGCACTGGTCTGGGTGTGTGTGGGTGTGTATGTATGTATGTCAATGTTTGTGTTTGCATGTATATATGTATGTTTTTGCATGTATGTATGTATGTACGTACGTATGTACGTGTGTATGTATGTATGTATGTATGTATATGTGTGTGTGTATGTATCTGTGTGTGTGTGTATGTATGTGTGTGTGTGTGTGTGTGTCTTTGTGTTAGCATGTAGGAACAAGGGGGTTGAACAAGGGTTGAGTGGATCTTGAGCGCTGGCAGGTGCATTATTGCAGCCAGCTCTGGCTATAGCTTGACGTATGCGCGCGTGTGTGTGTGTGTGTGTGTGTGTGTGTGTGTGTGTGTGTGTGTGTGTGTGTGTGTGAGCTAGTGCACATGCATCATAGGGCAGCGTCTTGAATTTCATGGC
>OOFC01050370.1:7208-18253 GCA_900323345.1 Pseudochromis fuscus | reverse complement strand
TTTTTCTCCACAGCAAGTCATCAAGAAAACACACAAAAAAAACCCCAGAACATTTTTCTTAAAATGATTTTCATTGAAAAAAAATAACAAAAACCTTGAATTGACTCACACCTCCAAAGCCTCAAAATAACCTTATTACTACCCCTGCCGTGCTGCAGAGTATCACAGGATGGAGTTGTGATGCAAATCCTTCTGGAAGAAGTTGAGTTCAATGAATTCAGCAGAAAAATGTATTAAACACTCAATCGAGAAGAAAAGCAGCATGAGTTGACATCTGATTGTGAGAGGTCCTCCAGAGGTTTGTTATCCACACAGACACAACAGTAGGTCATTATTTCCACTGTTTAGTCTTACAAGGAGTCTATGTTATCATCACCAGACCTTGGACTGACTATGAACGTTTGTTATTGTTAGCACTTTGCAACACAAATGCGACTGCAATCTTCAGTGTACGGGTACTTTCTATAAGTGTTTCATAGTGGTTCTTGTACATCGACCCCTTTAAGTGTCCTTCAGTTACTTTGTTATTTACTGGTGATACATCTCAACTTTGCCCAGTCTTCAGTAGGACTTGAACACATACTCTTCATGTGATGGTCCTCTTTTTTTCCAGCACACAACCCTTTTCTCTCCTCCATTTTTTTTATGTGTAATCTAGATGAGTGGTGCCCAACAACCGGGCCAGGGACCGTGAGGCATTTGTTCCCGGGCCACAGAAAGAATTCATTATTTATACAATTTAAACTTTATTGATTATAAAAGTCTGAAAGACGTTTTATTTTGAAAAACGACTGGATTCTCTCTGACTTAACTTTCGTCTGTGCCTCTTGACATGTCAGTATGTGTGTCTCGGTCATGTGATCAGATCCGTTACCCCCCAAAGTCTGCAAACTAGCGAAAATGAGTCAATTATTGTATTTTTGCTGTATTTATCTGCTACACCTTGAATGCCGGTCCGTGAACATAATGCCGACATTAAACGGGTCCATGATGCAAAAAAGGTTGGTCACCCCTGATCTAGATGTTGTGCAGCACTTACCCGTCAAGTTGATATAGGTGCTCTCACCTCCATCTTCTCTGTTTAATTTGCTGCTGATATTTTTCTCAAATTTTCTGCCAACCTCTCCGACCAACCCTCCTTAACCTGCTCCCGCCCCTGCTGTTGTCAGGCGGTGCTGTGGGAGCCAAGGGCAGATGCCTGGGGCTCTGTCCCTGGATAGAGCTACTTAGCCTGAGATACACAATTTGGCTCACCCTGTGTGAGATATATGATGCAACATGATGCCATATTGGCCTGAGAGCGTCCAAATTACACACGCAGCCAACATGGAGAGCTGTTAGCTGACAGATGGTTGAAGCATGAATCTGCATTCAAGTCAGCGGCGACGTCAGGCTTAAGGCTCTTCATGCTTACACGTGATAAACTAGTGGATGTGTGTATGGGCTGTGTGCGAGCGTGAGGTGTTGCGCCTCTGCTTATATATGTGTGCTTTTTGTCACCCAGTTGTTCATGCTTTGAAGAATCCATGTGTGGCTTTTTGCTGGTGCATGTGTGGACGTCTTGGGATGTTTGCTGGGCACAGAATCAGCAGAATGCCACTAGAATGAGAATAAGTGTGTCTTTGCCATGGCAACAGAGGGATGCCAGAGGAGACAGGAGCAGCAGAATTAAAGCCCAGCGCTCATCACAGCAGGGAAAGAAAAACGAAGGACCTGATTAAACACCACCATCTCCCCTCCTAGGAGCCCCCAGCCTCCACCCTTTTCATCTTCCATTTCAGTCTGCTGCGAGACGCTACAAAGAGAAAAACCGGCTCAGACGCCCGCAGATCCATGCGGACACACACACCTCATTACGAGCAGTATGCAGTTTATGCAGATTTTTTTTTTTTTTTTTTTTGCACTCTCATGCAGTCTGCGAGCTCGATGACACAAACACAGACGCAACGGTACGCCAAAAATACAGCTCTGCTCGGCGAACAGCTGAAGCCTGAACAAGTGATGCATCACCACCCTGAGCGCCGCTGTGTATCAAGGTAGATGTCAACTTGATAAGTGATTCAGAGTTTAAACTTGTCTCCCGGTTGCATCACAGAAATCTTTGATTGATTCATTCACTTGATAGTGCGGCAACTGCACACACGTCTACACACTGGACTAAACCCAGGGATTGATGGCTTTCCATGTACCGCACAGGAGTCGGACTAATTGCTGGAGTGTGAACTCAGGAGCTGTTTTTTTGGTTCTGTCCCCGAATCCCCAAAACACACAGGGCTAATCCCATTTCTATTTTTATTAGGGTCACTGGGAAGATCTGCACCTCTTGTTGTTTTCACTGAGGCTGCAGAAAAACACAGAGTGGGGACGGGTGAGGAGGACACGGGGTTGAGTGTCACCTCAGGTCAGCAGGTTCCTGAGGCAAAGGTCTCAACCCTTTTCCTGTCTCAACACTTTTTTTTTTTTTGGAGAGGCTTTGACCATCACACTCTGTATTCTGTCGGCACACTACTTGAAGCTACTTTTTTGCATAACCAGCCTCACTTCTCGTTTCTTTCCAATACATTTTTTTTGGGGGGTTGGGGAGGGCCTATAAGACCATGAAAGGAACGAGCCCCCCCTGAGGGCAGCCCGATGATATTAGTTTGTCCAATAATATTAGCTGAAAGGAATTAACAATGCCGTCAAATTAGAAAAAAAGATCACTGTGTGACCTTGTAAAGACAATTATAGCTGCTCATTCTGGTTGTGCTGATGAGTTTCTTGTAGGTTCATCATCATAAGCTAAATAAAGTGGGGCTGAGATCAAAGCAAGCGAGCCTGATGCTGCTTTAATATAATTCGTATTGACGTCCATGATGTAGTGACCGTGGAGAGTCAACCAGGGGTAAGAACTAAACAATGTCCAACCCAACAAACGGTTCTGCTCCTCATAGTTGGTCCTGTCAAAAAAATTATCCACGTCCGTTACTTTTATCGTGTCTATTTTTAGTTAAGCACAGTTTGAATTTTCTGGTAATTACACGTGGCGGTGTTTCATCTTCTTTCCCGCAGAAGCCAATACAAAAGTTTTGTTGCTAATAATTGATTCTTCATTGGCACTATGATCAGGAAACGCTTGTCTCAAAATGATTCTGGGTTAATATGACGGGAAATATAATTTCCACACCCCGTCTCCACTTGTGTGTGAGGGGGGTGCACACACATGAAGGAGACAATGTTTCCAGAAATTGCTAGGTACGCTTATGATCATTTCCCGTCCTCAGCTTACCACCTCTCCCTCCTCTCGCTGCACCCTGTAATTTCACTTGTAATATGAGAATGATCAAGTTGCGATAATGATACGTTTTCATTTCATATGAGATAGCGAGACTCATTACAGACCCTGACGTGTTTCTCAACAGGGGAGAGAAATACTTCCAGTTATCTCCTGCATATCAACAGTTGTCAGTCTTACATTTCCCTTTCATCATCACTTCCATCTTGATTTTCATTAGCGCCGGGGCAGCGGCTCACGCAACTCAGTCAAGCATCGCTAAGTGCAACACAGACACCTGTCTTAGTTGTGAAGTGGTGCATTTTGGTTTCAAACGCAGGCAAACTCAACTATTTGCCGTCGCTGCAAAGAGCATCAAAAGGCTGGAAAAGCAGCGAAATTACACTCTTCATTAGGTAAGAGTTACTGTAGAGCTATAAAGAAAACTAAAGCCTTGGCAAAACCTCAAATAAATCTCTACATCTATTTTCAAACTGCAGCTTGTGTAAATTGGTGTTCGCTTTAGAAGATTGAGAAAGATGAAAAGATATGATTAAATGAAATCTCGCAGGAGCTGAGAGCGCCCATTTTTGAAAGCTGAATTTTGTTTTTTATCACAGCGTCAACATTGCACCTATAACATCAAGGAAAGATTAAACAGGGAGGCAGTGTTGCCAGCAGCATCTGAGCCTCCTTATTTCTACCCAATGTCCTCTGAATCAAAGCCAAGTCTTTTCTCCGTGGGGTTTACAATAACATGGATCCTGGCCTTAATAACCCGCACAGGTCAGCGCGAGCACACACACACACACACTCCTCTATCCCTCTTTTGCTCCCGACCCATTTCTCAGCTCCTCTCCCCGGAGCATTAAAACAGACAACGGACCTTGGTTAGGTCATGGCCAACACAGACCTCATTTGTCACAGAGGATGAGCATCTATGAAGCTGGATTGTTAATTATGAGAGTAAAATAAAGACATATGAGGTATGAAGGCAGACACACACACACACACACATTGAAGCTCGAGTTGCAAACAATTATGCAAACACACACACATGACCGACCAGTCACGGGCGCGCACACACACACACACACAGTGCCATTAGGGGCTGGATAAAGATGTATGGGAGCTATGTGTTTCATAACTCATGCTGTATTACATAATTAATGGGGCTCAAACTGTGCAGTTTAAGTAGGATTAGTTAACTGATTTACACAAAGAGAAGTGTATGCTGTTAGACGGTGGGACAGTGGTTCACACTTAAGTTGCAATCTGGGAAATCTCATCGAAATTATCTCCAAGGAAATACACTGAAAACTGGACATTTTTAAGCGGACACGTGGCTGTAATGATGTTTACCTGTGTTGTAATGAAAAGGCTGCTGCAGGTTGAAAACGTTGGTATAATTGTGATGTGGATCAACTCTCCAGCTTTAGGCTTGTTTTTCCATTATTCATCCAGCAAAGAAAAAACAGTGATGGGAGCATGAAGGCAAGAAAAACCTGCTTTAGTGCAGATACTGAGTTTGAATGTGAATCCTGTTTCAAGACAAGAGGGGCTCAAAGTTTTTCTTTTTCTTTTACTCAGTGCATCTTGTCTAATTCATTTGCTTTTGACCTCATGCATCTGCCCTCTGATCAGTGTGTAGAATAACATTCAGTACTGACTGAATCACATGGCCTCAACTTTCAAAAAAAATATCCATGAACAATTATTCTGACAGTGAAAGGCCACAATGACTCATAATGTTCATGCACGTGAATCAAAACTGTTAAGGGGAGGAGCTAAAAGAAAAAACAGATGAAACAGTAGCGGCTGTTTGGTATTGTGTGTGTGTGTGTGTGTGTGTGTGTGTGGTTATTTTTTTATATGTAAAAGAATAGGCCATAATATTGCATTTTTTTTCATTCATTTCATTATTTTTTCCTCATGTCTCAGTTTCCTTTTCACTTCCAGTATTTTGTGAAATTAGTTTCTTCAGGTTTACTCGTGGTGGTCTCCCCGACCTGCTAGTTTTACCTGTGTGTCCTGTTGTTGTCTGTATTTAGTCAGTACGTCATTTATCAGTTTGTCTGTTTCCCAACACAACACTTGAGTCCTGTTTTCTGGATTATCTGCTCGTCTCTTGTTTCCCTCTTAAAATTTCTCAAATAGTGTCCGAGGCTTTTATTTACCCAAACTGCAGAAGGTCTCCAGTCAGAATAAGGCAACCTCAACATTAAAACCCATTGGATGAACTCAATAAAATTTTGGGCAGGATTTCCATCCAACAAGGTTATGTAGCCCCAACTCAAAACAAATACGTTGATGCAATATGATGTAATTGAGTTTACCTAACACTAGCACTTTTTTATGTTGGTCCAACTCAATCTAACAGCAAGCAACAAGTAACTACATTAAATAATTAAATGAATTGTGTTTGTTGAACCTAAAAATATATAGAAATGATATTAGGTGAAAATATTTAAATTCCCCTCCCTTAGGAAATACATTAGACCATACCAAGTTGAGGTAGTTTTATTTCAGAGCATTTGAAACTCAACAGCATCTTCAGTGCAGCTATCAGAACAAGTTTTTTAACCAAGATCTCCTAATGCAACAGTGAAGTCAATGACACTCAGTTTTAAATTTCAGTGCCTGAATACAAACATTTAAAATTAGTACATAGGTGGATGCTTTGCAGGGTAGGTGGTCACTGTAGTTTTGATACCATAACTGATGATTACATGCATAACAAATCCTTCACTTGTTTTACAATTTGGAAATCTTACTTCAGTACAGTCCGTGGTGGGCAAAGTACTCAACTTCAGTACTTGAGTCAAAGTACTGATACTCATGGTCAAATCTTACTCAACTACAAATAAAAGTTAAAGTACTTACCTTTAAAAATACTTAAGTATTCAAAAGTACATGCATTTAAAAATACTTCAATATTCAGAAGTACAAAGTAAAAGGACATTTTCTAATATCAGTACATTGCTGTATTGTTCTCAGTGCCCGAGTCAATCCCCGACTAACGTCTGCTTCCTGTTAATGTGGTATTTTAATCTGAAAGTGCTTCGATGAAAAGAAAACTCCTTCCTGCAGAGTGTGCATAATACTTTGTTGGTTGACTGTTCGGTCTTGCTTTTTTGTTTTTAAATTTCCCATCGAGAGGCTAACAGGCTAACATGCTATATAGCGTTTAAAAAAAACGTACAACGACAAAACCGTGCTGTTTCCCGTCTTCCCTCTTTATTGTTCGGTTCTACTGCCGGTCACTTCCTGCAGATTTGCGCATGCGCGACGGTAACTCTACCTGGACAAACTGCCTGAAACACATTGCCAGCATAGACTGTATATAAAGTAAGTAACCACACACTTCCTGGGAATGTAGTGGAGTCCAAAGTACAATATTTACCTTTGAAATGTAGCGGAGTGAAAGTAAAAGTTTCCAAAAGAACAAATACTCAAGTAAAGTACAAATACTGAAAAAATTTACTTAAGTACAGTACTCAAGCAAATCTATTCTGTTACTGTCCACCACTGAGATCAGTTAAAATACCAAAACCTCTGGACAACTCAACAATAAAACTGCATAAACATTTTTGTAAATTCATTACCAAGTTCTTCAAAATTAAAGAGAGATAAGTGCAAAGATATAAATTACCCATTCATCTGAGCTGTTAAACAGGATTTAAGGAGCATTTAGAGGAATCTGGAAGACCGACGGACATTTGAGAGATGCACAGTGACCGACGAGCAGACTGATTGACAGTCAGTCAAGAAACTACCCTGATAAGTCAAAGCAGCAGACTGGCTGAGTGACTAAGGGCCAGGAAGAAAAAAAAAAAAAAAAAAGCTGCAGGCAGACAGAGAAATAAGTGTTTTGAGCATCACCCTGAAAGAGTAAATAGCCGTCCTGGTGACACAGCGGGGTGGTGGCCGGGTGGAGGCGAAATAGAGGGAAAGAGATGGGGCGTAAAGAGAACAGGGTGCAATACTGAGGGGTGCTGAGGCGGTGAAATGAGGGGTTTGAACTGCTGATGTAAGCGTGGACACACTCTCTTTGTCTTTCTCTCTAACACGCGCACACGGCCGCACACACAGCGCTGACAAGCTGTTTCTACCCATGGGAAGTCGTTCAGGGTTCAGGGGTTCAAATGAAAACGAATCACGGCGGCTCGGACGTATCGCTCTTCCCCTCCTCTCCGCCTCCTTCTGTTGCTCTTTCTTGTTGCAGTTGTGATCAAGCATTTTTCCTCCATTTGCTTCTCTCCCCGATCCCTCTTCTTCCTTCCCCACTTCACCCCTCCCCCCCCTTTTTTTTTTTTTTTTTGCCACAGCCGGATTTCACACAGCCCCGCTTTTAAATATTAACAGCTACAGTCTGAGGAGTAGCACTGCTGAGCGCTCTGTGTTCGGGAAAACCAATTCTGTATTCATTTTAATCAGCATTCAAAGGGCAAGAATTCTCTTATTCATTCTAATCTGTCTCGGGCATTTTAATAAGGACCATTCTCAGGACCTGCACTGAAATCTGTGCCATCTCTCCAAGCACTGAGGACTCTCCCTGGGTCTGTTGCCGTCTGTAATTGGTGTTGTTTTCCACCGGGGACAGTGTGCATCATGTGACGGTGGCGATGCTTGAATATTCCATTTTATCAGGCGGTGGTTGATGCTTTTTAGGGCGGGGAGTGTATTTAATCATGAATTTGACACAGTAGAGCGGCTGTTTCATCTCAGATCAATTAACAATGGGATGCACACAAAGATGGGAGAGTTTACGACTGATACTCCTCCGAATCCGGCCCGCAAGGATATGCATGGCACAAAAGGATCCCCAATACACAGCGGCTCATGCAAATGTCCCTAAGAGGGTTAGTTTGTTTATTTGTGTGTGTGTGTGCCAGGTTGTTTACAAAAAGCAGGAGCAAAGATCAGAATTAATAAAATATCAATCACTGGTGCCCTGAGAAATGTTGTTGTACCTTTTATGAAACAGGCTTTTCTGACCCTGTCAGTTTGATTCGTGGCCTCCAGTAGTCGAGCAGTCGAAGAGACACAAGAGATGTAAAAGTTATACGAAGTCTGCGTTTGAAATTCAGTCCCGTGTTGCTTCCAAGTTGTTTACAAGGTATGAAAAAGCATCAGTGTGTCCACCAGAGGCGCACGGATACCCCATTGAAGCATGTTGGAGGTATTAATTATTGACGGCTCTCCAAAAGCTGGTATCAATTTCAGTGTGCAGTGCTTAATGAAAAAAACAAACACCTGGGGCTTGAGGATAAAAAGTTGTAAAATCTTTGCAGTGAGATGAATTAGGCGGCACTCAGGAGGGCAGTCACTGCTTTTACTGAGCAGCAAAGTGCAACAAAAAAAAACGGTGCTGATAGAGTTTGAGTCGTCACGGAAAAAGTTTTGCCACGTCCTTCGTTTTTGGGGCTTTTTGGCCACATGGGGGCGTCGCATCAAGCAATAAAGAAAACACTTGAAGAAGTTTGTCATAAACGTTGCAAACAGTTGCTTATTAATGGATTCAGTGTGAATATGCAGTAATATTTATTCTTTGTTGCTTTTTTTTTCAGGGAAATGGCTTCTCAGTGACTAAATACTCGACTACATTCACTAGCTTGTAACAAATGTTGTTTACAGTTGCGACAAATGTACGATTTATTTTTTTTAGTGAGGAAAAGCTGTAAAAGCTGATGAGAGACATTTGAAAGAACCAAAATGTTAACGTTTATTGTCAAATCAAAACAATCGACTGAGAAAGATGATTTCCGCCTTCGTTAGATTGTACGAAATCTCAAGGATTTTATTAGAAAGACAAGATATAACCCAAAAAACAAATTTTGTGCAAGATCATGAATTTAGAGAAAATTTGTTAATAGGCAAATGTTTTGACGAGGTTGTGTTGTTATTTCACAACAAGAGGGCGACACTGTTCAAAATGGTAAATGGAGTACATTTATATAGCGCTTTCATGACCTTAGCTAGGTCCCAAAGCGCTTTACAATGCAACTCATTCACCCATTCACACACACATTCACACACCAATGGCTACCAAGCTGCTATGCAAGGCGCTAGCCACCATGCTCTACCCGCTCTACCACCTGATCCACAGCCGTTCAGTCTCAGTACAGCTGGATTATGCCTTGAGTTGATTGAGTTGGTCCATTCCTGTGAACAAACATTTTTTACACCACATATGGTAATTGAACTCTTATTTTGAAAATATTAATAAAACCAGCTGTAACTTTTAAGCCACGTGACAATAATAGCGACAGTTTGCACGTCAACAAGCTGTAGAGAACTTTTTACATGGCGCAGTTACACTGGTACCTACTCGCTTTGCCTCGGATCACTCGGGATCGGCCCCTCGGTTGCATTTACACTGCAGAGGATAGTCCTTCCTCTGTGAAGCTGGACGTCATTCATGACATCATCTTTTATGCGATTCTTTCGTTTCTGACCGCGCCGTCCAGCTCCTGCTGAATTTTCTCATCGGCGACTAATGACAGAAAGGTTTGCACCTCGTCCTGAGTCCATGGGGCAGGATTTCTAACAGATGCCATTTCTCTTCTTGTTGTTATTTCAAACGCATCTGCACGGTTTGCCGAAGATTTAAAAATGGCGTGTTTGTGGGGACAGATTACGTGCCCCGCAGTGATGACACAATGACGTAGTGACTATTCCGACCAATAAGATTTTAGTACCTGCTCCGACCTGACCGGGTACTTTTTGTGGAACCACAGGAGAGGAGGTACGAAAAGTTGTTTTTGCCGGTGTAAATGCGCCAAATGCGAAGCGAAGTGAATAGGTACCAGTGTAAATGCGCCATTAGAAAAGACTGATTTTGTCCCCATCAAATGCATCACTTTATAAAAATGTTCAGAAATTTCAGAAGTGTTTGCCCCAAGAAATGTAAGTTAAAAATATAAATGCTTTGGAAAATGTGGATTTGCGCAATCAAATATATATATATTAAAAAAATAGAAATTAAGTAAGAGGTAAAAACATGCACAGTGTCCAAAACACCCTTCACATTTTCTCAAACATTACAAACCGGCACGCTGTTGAGTCAGGTTTGTTGTAGAATGAAACCAGGTTTTTTTGGAGCCAGACGTGACCATATTTGGACGAGAGGGCGGAGCTGGGGAGCAGGGAGACCAGGCTTGTCAATTACACACCAGTAGATTTCTTTGAGGCCTGTATCTTCTTTATTGTGAAGTTACATTCAGGCGGACATTGATAAAAAAAGTAAGAGTTACTGTGTTTGAATGGAAATCTATTGGAGCCTGATTTTTTATGGCACCATCTAGTATCCATCAGTGGTATTGCATGTTTTGACACTGGGTTTTCTGACCTGCTGACAACACTCATCTTGTATATGCAGTCTGTGGTGCTTTGTCAGTGTCATTCTTTGAACTCCTTTATACCACTTTTCAATATAAACATGGTGTATATAGAGGGAGATAGCTCTGCGAGGAACCTTTAATATATTCACAATTAACCTAAATATCATCCAAGCTGTACTTTTTCATCTCCGTTGGTCCTTTGGCCATCCTGTCCCCACCCCTTCCCCATTTTTCATCTTCCTCTTCTTTTGTAGTTACCTTTTTTAATCTCCCTCTCATGTCTAATTTTAAGTATCTCTTTGTCTCCTCTCACACTGGCATGTCGTCTTTTCCTCTCCTTCCTGTCCTCAGAGTTTCTCCCATATGGGAAGTGAGTGAATGGGCTCTCAGGGCTGTTCCATCTGAACGGCTGCGCTGTTTGGCGCAACCTCGGCCTCCTGCGGCTGGAT
>OOFC01050369.1:0-19110 GCA_900323345.1 Pseudochromis fuscus | reverse complement strand
AATCCACATCCCCTTTAGGCTAGTCCTGGGGTGCATTTACTCCACACACACACACACACACACACACACACACACACACACACACACACACACACACACACACACACACAGAAACAGTCAGGATGCACATGCACACAAAACAAAGCACGTACAAACACACACAAACAGATGTATGCACTACACCATGACTGCATGCACGCGCACACACACACTCACACTCACACACACACACACACACACACGTCTCTCTGTCTCTCATAAACACCCACAAAACTTATTTAAACAGGAATGAATAGAAGAAACATCCATTGTGTCTGAGATGGACAATCACTCATTACACTGTGACTCAGGCTGCTCATCCAAAGATGAAACACAGCGTCGACCACATCACAACAACCACATCTAATCGCTGTCAAAAATAAACAGTGCAACAAGTCACATTCATGCGCACACCACACACTTACAGTATTGCATGTCTGCTTAGATCAGTGTGTGAAAATATGTCGCAATGAGAGTCATGCTCCGACAAACCACTTCAACGACTCACAAAAACGAGTGCAACACTGTCTGAGCTAGAAAAAAAAAATTAAATTAAATCTTAAATCAAACCTTAAAATACAAGCTCTAATAAACACATGCGGTGTTTTCTGTTGTGATTGCGAAATAAAGTGCAGAAAAAACACACCAAAAAAATGAAAAGAAATTAAAACCATTGCAAATGGTGACAATGGGAAAACACTTGTGGATATTTACCAGCACGTTAATCTGCACCAGATCCTTGAAGGCAAAACACCAACCACAAAACCATCAGTGTCTAAATCACAGATTTTCATGCTCGTCTTCACGTCCTGTGTATTTATAATTTTCATTCTGTCTTTTGTTTTTCTGCTGAAGTTCAACTTGTTGCCTGTGTAAAATGTGCTCATTTGGCTCCACCTAGTGGTGTCATTAAACTGTCTGCAGGAGTTACACAGTTGGATCATCTAAACGAGCTTTCATTTGTTTGACTAATTAGACCTCCTCTCGTGACCTGTGGGCATTTGTATGACGTCTCCTTGACTTCTCCTTCATCATTCCTGTTAGTTTATTACATTTAGCAACCTCAGGCAACTTCCAGCAGAACAATACTGCAGCCTCAACACATTTTTAATCATCCACAATGACGGCTCTGAGTTACTGCTCAATAAATGAACACTTAGGGAAATCTGTGTGGTTGCTGTTGTTTACTTGCAGAGGAGAGGATGTGTGCACCCCATAGACCGTGCATAGAAGTGGATGAAGGCAGCGTGACGTCAGGTTTGTGGACGTCGCCATGTTGGTTGTTTGTAGCCAGAAGTTGATAAATGCTAATGATGGACTTTGACCCTTGAACCTGAGGTCACTGTCCAATGTGCATGAGACTCGACTTCATGGTCGACCTCACTGGTGACCAGGCCCCTCTTTTTGAAGACCGTCTATTATCTCTACTATATCTACTTAACTTTTTCCAGATGTTCCACCAGATGAGTGATAAGAAGAGTTGACTTTATCTAATGACACCAGAATGACTTGTGGAAAAAATGTATTGACTGAGTATTTCAGGATTGAAAATGATGATTTCTGATTTGAAGTTTTTTGGAGCCAGCATCTAGTGGCCATCGGGTGTATTGCATTTTTTTGCACTTCTGCACTGGCTTCATTTTTGAGCCCCTGCTTGCTTAGTTCATTTCTATCAGTCTAAGGTGCACCCACATCCATAAACACACACATACTGGACCATTGCATTAAAAAAAAAATCCTGAACTCTCTCAAATGTCTTGAAGTATTTTCTTAACCTTCAGCTTATCGTTTACTTCAGCTAAACCAGCACCTCTGTTAGAAACAAAGACAAATTTGTTTCATATACTTCTAGTTCTCACAGCAACCTTACAGTTCTAACTTATAGTGATGTGGTGCAGGGCTACAGTGAAATTTAAAGGCAGTATAATAACACACTAGCCTCCTCTCAGACCCACTGTCTGCCACAACAGAAGTAAATGAGATAACGAGGTCTGAACATCAGAGAGCAGAGATCCTCACCCGTCGCGGTGGATCGTCAGGAATGCCTGCGAGGTGCTGCGAGCGCGGCCCTGAAGTCATCACATCAAACCGGTTCTGCTCTCTGATCTGCAGCAGGACAAACACACAGCGACGTTATCAGGAAGCAGATAAACAGGAGCCGAGAGATTAAATGAAAAGAAATAATCTGTGATAAATGTTTTTTCCGTTTATTCCCTGGAGATTTACTTTATGTTTCAAACTTGTGAATGTAAATATTCTACTGGAATATAACAGCCTCAGTGTCCTTAAATATGATTCTCTTGTTTATGCTGTACAGCTGCAGGAATGAATAACTTCAACTATTTTGTTATTTTTTTAACTGATTCAGAAGGACTAAAATCTTAAACTTATTAAAAAATGTCTTTAATCCTGGATCATATGCCTCGTGCCAACCTCCTCAGAAATACAAAAGTAATCTTATCAAACAGAACTGAGCAGAAAATGTCAGACTAACCTCTCAGCTCAGTTTCTGTTGAACTATTTCACTATTTCTGTCAAGCACTTGGGATTAGAAATAATTCTGATCCAGTTCTTTCTTATTTCTGGTCATATTCCTGTGAAGTAAAGTTAGTGATTCTCACCATGTTCATAGTATCAGGCTGCTGCTCTGAATGTTAGTCACAGGTCCAGCTGTCTGGTTTAAATCTAACAGACTAGTCCTGCAGATGAGAGACAGACTTACTTTGTTCCTCTTCTGCAGAACCTCAGTGGGGTCTGTGTTGAGAGGGACAAACTGATTGGGGTCCTCGATCCGGATCGAGGTTCCTGGCTCGTCCACCTTCATCCACTGAAAAATAAAAACAGGTGAAAACTCATTAGATTTACAGTTTTTTGACTTTTGCTTTGTTTCACAGATACATCAGTGTCATGATGCTTGTTTTCCAAATATGATGCAGAAAATGTTGCTTTGCATAATTTAGATTTAATGTCTTGAAGTGTAACAGTCTTTACAAAGTTGAATATTTAAAAGTACAGTACATTCACTCAGGCACTGTACTTTTGTATAATTTTGAATTACTTATACTTTAATACTTTCATGACATTTCATGACACATGACATTACATTTCACAGGAAACTTCTGCACCATTTATTCCACTGTATTTATGATTTAAACACCTATAGTTAATTTTCCAATCAAACAGACAGAGAGGTGTGGGATTACTTCCCCAAAGATGGTGATGTAGTTATCGTCAATGTATAATAATGTTAAATACCCTTTAATAAAGTTATATATGTCAAAAAAACAGCATCTAGGCATCTTTGCAGAGTCATATCAGTAGAAAATTAGTGTAAAGTCAACATGAAAAAACTGCACCTTAATTCCAGTTAAAGTTTTTTCTGTTGCTATGTTGGATATTGTTTAATATTTCATAAGTAAAATTAATATTACAAGAAGCCTCAAAAATCCCATATACACAAACAACTATCAAGCACTAAGCTAAATCCATCACGCTAAATACTGAAGTTGAAATGATGTAGTTTTCTGTTCAGCCACTAGATGGCGGTCTAGTATTAGGTTTTTCTTTTTTACACTGGGAGTCAAAAACTAGTGATCCACAGTAAACATGTGAACTCTGTCCCTTCAAGTTGTGGCTTATTAAATAATCCACAGTCATGTGTGAACTCAAAAACACAAACACCTGTAGGAGATCAGTGTGAGTCTTATGATGTCAACAGGATTTAAACGTGAGCTTCCTGTGGTGTTTGTCCTCACCGTGGTCGTCCTGCTGTTGTAGCGCTCCTCTCCGCCCTCCACGCTGACCTTGGTGTAGCTGTTGGGCGAGTTGAGCCAGCGTGTCTTCTCCCTCTGCTGTCGCTGCTGCAGGAACTTGAATGGCAGCCGCGTGGCGCCCTCCCCGTCCTCCTCGAACATGAACGCCGTGACGGTGGCGGGGATCTCCACGTCGCTCTTGTGCCTCGGCTTCTCCCGGACGATGGGGTGCCGGTAGGCGTAACCCGTCCTGTAGCCCTGAAGTGCAGAAGACAATCACACGTATAAATTTGTTTTCTTTCACCACAACAGATTCGACCTGTTGATGTTTGGCCTCACATGGAGATGATCCAGAAACTCAGAGATTTAAATGCATGTTTTCCTGATTCATTCAGTTTGTCTCATTAACTGCTATTAGATCACAGCTCACATCATCTTTTTCCATAAGAAATTAATGAATAATGTTAATGCTGCCAAATGAAATGAGTAAAGCTGATGTCCCTGCCAGTTTCAGAGTTAGTCGAATGGAAAAGAGGGAGAGCAGCAGTGCTGTGACCGCAGGGTTTCTGGCAGCACAGAGGACAAAGTCAGAAAGTCATATCCGGTCCGACCCTTTCTCTCTCCCTCTCTATCCCCCTCTTCCTCTCTCCCTCCTCTTTATCCTCATCCATCCTTTTCTCTCACAGTCCCCATTTCCTTTCTCTCAGTGTTGCTGCTGTTTTCCAGACTGTTTTCCACACCCGGCTCGACAGCTTTTCTTTTCATCTGAACCCTCTGGTCACAGCCGACCTTTCAACTTCAGCACCCCACAGTCCACAGAGCTGTCTGGATGTTTTCCTGCTTCATATTCACACATTTCTGCACATTCACAGCTGGAAACTTGCTGCATTTCTATACTGGCTGTTGAGACGCAGCCAGTATCATCCCCCCACCACCACCACCATCCTCATTCCCATCACTGTGCCGGGGTCTTGTACAGGATCCAAGAGCTTATCTGATACAAATGCAGTGTTTATGAAGTGTGCGAGAAAAAGAGGGATGGTAGGAGTGGAGGGGGGGGGGACACAGAGAGATTCAACAGGCTGAGAGGCAATGATTCACTGAGAGGAGGTGGGAGGGAGGCAGGGAGGAGGATGAGAAGTGGTGCGGGGTGAATGAGGTGAGAGGGCGACGGGAATAGTGATGTGAGGAGGACAGACGGTACAACAACAGATACTTGTACATTCACCAAATCTCCCATGACTGCTGGTCATGAGCAGCAGCCTACAGGGACTGAACAGCTGATTTTAACAGATTTTTTTCCAATAATCACTGATAGCGCCTTGTTCATGATGCTCCATTCAGCGGCCCTGTTTACACTTGGTCTGAAAATACGTCTTGGGCGATCAGATCACAAGTGGACAGCTCTTTGTTTACACCTGTGTCTCCAAACCTTCCTGCTGACCACTTGTGTTGGATGTTGCTACGGCAACATGAAGGCCCGCGCACAGTTTTTGCATCATTCACCAGAAGATTTTGTACACAATTAGCAAAGTTAAAAAGCTAAAAGAGAGAAGAGTGTAAAACGCCTCAACAACTATTTTACAGGTGTTTGTTGTTCCAACTGTTTCAGGTGAGAGGACAAAGTCATTTCCAAGTTGCAAGACAAAACAGTGTAAACGCGAGAAAAGCAGCAGCTTTCAGTCCTGCATTGATGACGCATTTCCTGTTATGTCCTTATCAGGGACGCATCAGGACACATTAACATTTACACTACAGAAACATATGTGGTCACATGAGGAGCTGGTCTGGGACGCATATTTTGAATGATCGGATCTCAATGTGTCTTTGTGGCCGTTTACACTTGTATTTAGAGCTGTCCTCTTGTGATCTGATCACCCGAGATGCTTCTTAAAACCCAGTGTGAACAGGGTCAAGGTTTCTTGAAAATCAGTCTCTTTGTGATAGTTTTATTTTCTAAAGTATTCTGCTTTACAAGTCCTTTTTTTAATTTATTTTGACAGCTACATGTGAGGTGATTTCTCTTGCATTTTCCATTATTAGAGATCAGGTAACTGTAGGTGGCGCTCTTTCCTAACTCACCAGCACTGAGCCGTCACTGCTTGTAACTTGCTACACAGCCAAAACTTAGCACTGAGATTTCAGGGTGAAGTCTCTAAATTCAATTCAACTCCCAAAACATGACCACATCTATATCAGCTCCACTTCTTAGAGATGTTATTAAACTCCGCCCACGTTTCACTTCTTAGCTTGAACAAGTCGATGCTGTTTTGTATCCTTGTAGCTGAACTGACACCAACTAAACAAAGAGGCAGAACAGAGGCTGGATTGAGTTGATGTCACCGCAGTGTAACAGCCACAATCACATAACAGGCTTCGAGGGAAAAATAGCAGCACATAAACAAGTTGTTTATGAAACTGTGGAGTTAATTTAACACATTTTGTTTTATAGTTCACAGTTTCAAACTGCAGCCAAACAGTAAATTGTGATTTTAAACAGTCTCTCTCTGAACAGTGGTATTTTTCCAAATTTCCTTTCGTGTTATTTTAACATAATAATTTTATGAGTTGAAGTCATTGTGTTAAATGTTGAACTATTTTATATCAAAAACCATAAAGAAAACTGTTGAAATCAACTCTGAGTGTTAATTCAAACCTGGACTTTTTACTGTGTAGTCAGTCATTTTATGAAGGAGGACTCGTAAAGCAGAAACAGAAATATGAAAGACAGACATAATGAGTGCATGATGTTTGAAACACCAAAGGAAATATAGGTTGAGATTTGTATTGTGTTGCATCAATGACAAAGATGTCTTCTGAAGTGAAATGTGAAGGTTGGATGGCTACATTGTGTCTAAATAACGAGTCATCAACACACTCGACATCTGTACACTCACCAGATTATCCAGCATCCTCATCAGAGACTCGAACTCCAGCTCGCCAACCTTCCACTTGTACTGCCCGGCCATGTTGATGGAGGCCGCTGAGGACAAGGCGTACACTCGTGATTTGTACTTCTCCTGGTCCAGCACTATAAGGTTGTCCACACCTCCAGCACACGAGACGGCATTCACCTTAAAAAAAGCACCACAGAGGAGTCAGGTTGCCTGCTTTAAATGAGACTAAGGAGGAAATGAGCGTCTCTGCAGAAAGACGCAGTTTAGCAAAAAAACAAAATGAGACAGCTCTCCATGTCACGCCACAGAGTATACAGTACATGACATACAACAAACATGTCTGGGGGGATTTATTTATAGAAATTAAGCTGGGCTTTGCAGGAAGGATTAATGTTTTCTTTTGCTTTACCGGGGAGAGTCGGTTGGGAGATTTGGTATGCCTGTTACAGTCGGGGAGGGGGGACAACACTTCATCTCTTAAAATCCACCATATTTACAAGAGAGCACAAAGACCAAAACACAAACACACCAGAGAGATCCTGCACGCAACGCGGCTCAAGAGTTCATACGTCACAGCTGCTCTCACAAGCCTCTGCTGCAATATTAGAAAGTCTGATGAGTGGAGATGCTGATACACAGTCTGTGGTTAACATGGCCGTCATTCATGGACACTTCGGGGATTTAGACGAGATTGATTTGATGATATGATACTGATATGGCAACAATATCTCACTCAAATACTCCTTTAAGTTCATTATTTCAACTACTTACATCCATTACTTCTAGTTATTTCAATCATGCATCTATTCATTTTAGCTAAATTTAGATTTATCCAGTATTTTTTCCACCAGGTTTGTGAATTGCAGCAGATGGGGGTCAGGAGCTGACTGGCAGATTGTCTTAAACAGTCTGTAGTTTCTGTTTCAAATAACTTCACACTCTTTGCATTTGGACGTTATGATGTTGTTTTGTTGTACCCAGAAGTGACCATATTTGAACCTAATGGGAGGAGTGAGGACACTACCCAGTGTGTATGAGACTGGTCAATGAGTCTCCATACCACCTGCAAATCATTGGAGATCAGGCCTGTCAATCAAACTAACCATGCCCCCAAAATACTCCTCTTTTTGGAGACTAATATGTAGTTAATGATAGTTTTACTTAAGATGGAGCACCAGATAATTCCTCGTCCTCCTCCCTCCTCCTCCGACGGGGGGGTGAGGTTTAGCTGCCCCCTGCTGGTTCCCTTCTGCAACTGTCTTATGGCGCATTTACACTGGTACCTACTCGCTTAGCTTCGGGTTTGGCGCATTTACACTGGCAAAAAAGTACCTGGAACTTGGTACCTAGTACAACTTTTAGTACCTCCTCTCCTGCACTTCCAAAAAAAGTACCTGGTCAGGTCGGAGCAGGTACTAAAATCTTATTGGTCGGAATCGTCACTGCGTCATTGCATCATCACTGCGCGGCACGTAATCTGTCCCTGCAAGCATGTAGGCATTTTTAAATCTTCGGCAAACCATGCGGATGTGTTTGGATTAACAACAAGAAGAGAAATGGCATCTGTTAGAAATCCTGTCCCATGGACTCAGGACGAGGTGCAAACCTTTCTGTCATTAGTCACCGATGAGAAAATTCAGTGGGAGCTGGACGGTGCGGTCAGAAATGGAAGAATCGCATGAAAGATGACGTCAAGAATGACGACCAGCTACACGGAGGAGGGACTATCCTCGGCAATGTAAATGCAACCAAGGGGGGCCGATCCCGAGCGATCCGAGGCGAAGCAAAGTGAGTAGGTACCGGTGTAAATGCACCATTTGTCAGAGCATTTGGGATTTTCAGGACAGGATGTTTAGTTCCTTGGTTTGTACCCATCTCTCAATAAATCTGTTAAGTTTCAGATAATAAACACACAAACCAACCAGCATGGGGGAAACAATACTTACTTAGTGGAGGTAAAAATCAAATGTTACATAAAGCAGCACTTTAAGCTGAAACATTTTTTTTTAATTTCTCTTGCCTGCCTGAAATCCCTTCTGCCATCTTCACCATCCTGACTCAATAAAAAAAAAAAAAAAAAGGGAAGGTCACCACCCTTCTCTAAATGCTGCTTTGGACCAACATCAACAACAACACATCAGATTGTCGCTGCCTTCATTAAACTCCTAATAGCCTGATTATAAAACTGTGTTTAGCCAACACTGCCCACATGGCCACAGATTATGAGTTACAGAGTGCAGTTAAAAAAGTCGGAGAGGGGAAATGTGAAAGCAGCAGCTGCGAGGGAGATTAGATTTACTGGGAAAGCTGCGACCTTCCTCTTCTAATGCATGTGCTGTGAGGGGTGCAGCAGGTGGCTCCGTGTCGGCGTGTACCTGGATTTCACAGGCATACTGGGCATTGTAGATGTAGTGAAAGGCCTCTTCAATGGTCTCCCCGAGGGCGACCACGCCGTGATTCCTCAACACCAAAATCTGCAACACACACACAAGCAGTGATTAGAAAACAGCAGTCGTTAAAGGCTCCTTTGTCTCACTTGCTTTTATTGCCATGGTACAATTATGTGACCTGCCCTTTAATTAGTTAGTAACCACCAAAACATTTCTGATTTCAGGCACCAACAAGGGTTTGGCCTCTGGGTGATGACAGCACGACCTGGAAACAAACCAGCTCTGAAAACTCCTCTGAACTGCCCACATGTGATTTCTTTGGATTTTAAATGCAGCTGATTATTTTTAAAGAAGCAAAGAGTCACAGTGAGGAGTCAACACTGAGCACAGTCTGAACAGGATGTGTTGCTTTGACTGTCCTGCTACTGCTTCCTATCTTAAATACAACACCCTGATAATTAGACCATTTTTCTTTCTCGGCTTCAAGGACTAACTATATAAAAAAACTTCTCTTGATTATTTTTAAAACTACCTCAAGATAACACGAGCGCACCTTCTGACATGTTTCTGTGTTGTCTGAGCGACTGTGCAGATCAAAGAGCAGCATTGTTAAAAGAATAGTTTGACATTTTGGAGGAAATCCTCTTTGATCAGTAACTCCTCTGTAACTAAAAGGCTCCAGGAAATAGTCTGGTGCATACCCCTCTGCAAAATTAACACTTTGTATGGATTAAAGAGATCAAACGTGTTCATTTGTAGGCTGTAGAGGAGCTGCTCAGATGTGAGGCAGGCTCTGGTGCAGACGTCAGAGTGGTATCGATCTTTTCATGCAAATATCAAATGATTCAATCAGAGATGATGGGAGCTGTTGCCCTCGGCGCTCCTACCTTTGCTGTAGGCCCCAGGGCCTTCTGCAGCTCTCTGCGCTCGTCCTGGTCGTCCAGGCTGCCCTGGTAGTTGTAGTAGGCGATGTCGCCCAGAATCAACGCCTCCTGGGAAATGGGCAGGATGCCGCACTTCATAGATGACACCTGAAGAAGGCAGCAAAGGCACGTAAGAGACAGGAAGCTCTGACAGGTACTTTTATTTATTTGTAGCACATTTACCTTAGACGAGATAGTTCAGATAATTATTCCCTTTCATTTGATAAATGAAGGTCTATTTAGGAGACATAGTTACAAAATTCATCTCACAGAGGTCTGATGGTCATGTGCTTGCAGGTCTCTGTGTACAGTGAACTTACAGCTGCCGTAGCAGGAGTGTGCACATGTATGATGCAGCGGATGTCTGGACGCATGGAGTAGATGGCAGCGTGGGGGCTGAAGCCGGCGGGATCCACCCTCAAGTTGGTGGAGCCCTGTTCGATCACGTCCCCGATGATGTTGACCTTCACCTGGTGAGACGGGGACAGAGACAGTCAGTGGACGCTTCGTGGATTTTTACTTGGTATGCAGCTGTAAATCTCCTACTGTTTATATCCAACTTTATTTCACAATTGACTGAAAGACTCTTAAAGTTAAGCTCCACAAGCTTTTTGAAAAGCTGTCAGGAGCATCTCGGTTCCCCTGAGAGGAAAGGAGGGTGAATATAAAGAGGCTGTACTCGAGTAGAGGGAGGAAAACAGTCAAAATAACCAGGCCAAGATCAGTGAAATCAAATATTGTCCTGATCTAAAGCCCATCTAGAGACCAATCCAGATCCAACCGTCCCCCCTTGGACACAACCGCAGTTAATAACCCTCCAACATTAACCAACAAAACATAAACACAAGTCAAAATCAATGAGTGTGATGACAGAAATCACATTATCAACGATTCCTCCTTTCTCCCCGATCGTCTCCAGGAAATAAATTGGAGCGCTACCGGGAAACATAACACAGTCAGGCAGTGGACATGATGCACTTTACTAGGACAACTTCATTACCAGCCAGTGAGCAGTTATTAGATTACAGGACAGGAGAAAAAAAAGACGAATGCAGAGGCAGAATAAAGACAGAACAGGACAGAGTGAAACCTGCAGGACGAGCAAACCGAGTGCAGATGTCAGACCTAATAACAGAGAGCACAGCTTCCCCTGCAGACCATCACCGTAACCACATGTTGGTCTGTGATACAAAGCAGAACCTGCCGGCTCACATTTCTCTTTCACAACACAAAGTGTGTGTTATCACAACAGGAAAGGGCATCCATCTTCCAGTGTAATGAAACACACCCAGTTCAACCAGGGAGAGCTGCAGTGAGGAGCAGTGCAGGGGTCTGTGCTTCAAAATGTGCATAATGCAGAGAAAGACATGCAGGATATCCTCACTGTGCTCTGAAAACTGCTCAAGATACTAAACACCTGCATGAACTTCACTTGTTCATAGAAATAAAATACAATACAACTTTAAAAGGACTCAGCGTGTCCTGTTTCTCAGATTCATTGCAGTGAAATCATCTCTGTCCAGCGCAGACACTTTGCTCTGAATCTAAAAAATCTCAACTCAGTGACTTTTGTAGCAAATCGTCAGCAGTCAGGGTTGAAGGTTACTTTATTGATACCTGTAGGTAGATTTGTTTTGCAGTTTAGGTTCATGCGTCCATCGCTCCACACCAGGCACAAATGTAACAATGAAAAGCCAACATGAGCTGTCTGTACAACATTGGAAATGAAAATGCCCTAAAATGCCCTAAAATGCCCTTGGCGCCACAAATTTGGACATAAAAAATGCTAAAAAGAAATAAAAGAGAAAATAAAAGAGAGGATAAAATAAGACAAAAACCTCTTGGATAAAACCAGGTCTAAAAAGAGGTTTAAAAGAAAGTTAAAAACCATTAAAAGAAGTTTAAAACCAGTACAGAAGAGAGTTTAAAAACCGAAATACATAAATACAATACAAGTAAAAGGGAATAAATGTATTGTTTACCTTGTATACTAGCAAAAAACATGGAATACATTTTTAAAAATGTACTTTAAATGGATAATTTTCCATATAAACACATCATCAGATTTACATCCTTTGACTTAACAAATGACCACACATTTTTAAGTGACATGATTGGTCAGGTTGCTGCCCAAAAACTTTACATTGAATGGTCCAACACAATCTGTTTTGTCTTGTGTGGTTGATTACTGTGTAACTGTGAGTTTACTTTTATTGCTACTGAATAAAAAGATAAATAATTATAAAGCGACACCCATCCTGATCTTGATTCATAAATCTTTTTTATTGCCTAATGAGTGCAGCCCACAGCCTGCTGGTGATCTTTTGTCGACTCATACTCAAAGTCCTGAGACGTGTCCTGAGTGATGCTCGGCCTTTCAACAGCCATATGGACGTTTGGATAGATGACTCTCTATTGATCTTCACCCAGCAGAGGAAACGAATGGCACCGGCCGACCGTGAGTAACTACCGCCACCTTTGTCTGTGCACACCCCCCCACAGATGTCAGGCGATCGAACATCGATTGGGTTACATCACATGGTATCGGTTCACCCCGTCACGTCCTTCAAAGTGCAGCTCCCTCAGTTTTCAGCAGCCCGTCAATCAAACAGTCCTTCGACCGAGCGGCCTGCCTGATGAATGTAGCACTTCTAATTATAAAAACATGTCAAAGGACGTGTCAGGAAGAATCTGAAATGTGATGCAGCTCGATGGTTAGGAGGTGATTCGAGATGATAAGGAGGCGGCGCCTGAAGAAGACGTGCAGGCGGCTACAGTTTGAACAAGAAATCCTTCAGGGATATTAAGCTAAAGCAAATTGAACAGCTTGACTTCAACCTTCTGATCCTCTATTGTTGTTTTGGTCTCAGTAAATACTGAAATCAGAAGTGAGCTCAAACTAAACTACAAGAACCATCTCAGCGAACTCCGATGACCCCAGCTTCACCTCAGGCCTCAAACTGAAATATTAAGAGGGAGAGGCAGATGGAAACTGACCAAAGCAAACTGCGGCCTCCACCCGGCTGACCCCAGCACGACCCCCTCACACTCTTTATTCTGGATGACTTCCTCTTAATCAGTCTCTTTGCTTCTCCAAACACTTGAACTCAACCACGTAACTATAGAGGATCCACACAGGCCGAGAGAGGAGAAGAAGAATGGGGGAGCAGATTAGAGACCAACACAGCGCTGACTGGGCCGACATCAAAACACCAAACAGACCGAAACGCAGTTGGAGGGGATCTGAAAGTGTGTCTCCAGGCAGCTGCAGCGTTGTGGTCGTAGCTCTAACACAGACAGAGGTTTAAGATCCAACCACAGCAAAGATGAATGAGGCACAAACTAACAACACTAAGAAGACTTTACAGAGATGAGTTCACATTTTTCTCTGCAAACTCTAACTTAAGTCATTCATCTAGCCTCAAAGACTCAGTTTACATATTGTTTTCTAAGTACAGCCACATAAAACTAACACTGTCTAATTCCTGCTTCTAGAAAATCTTCCTTCATGAAGCTTTTCACTTTCTAATAAATTAACCCAAGTAGAAACTGTGGTAGAAAACAATGTTACACAAAGTCACAGATGGACACACACAGATCATTTTGTCAGTACTGGAAAATAAATGTACTTCCACTTACAAACCATAAGCTGTGCCAATGTAACAATTATGTGTTTAAGCTTTCATTTCAGCTGTTTGCTTTAGTTTTATCTAACAGCTGTGGATGGTATTAAAACAGCATTGATCTGTTTTTCTTTATAATGTGTTCAGTGAATAAATGTTTTGTTGTTACTGAATGTTACTCTGTGTATTATTAACTACAGTGTTATTAAGTCAACAAAGAGCTTGGTGCCTGCTGCAGCTTGTTGAGGCGGTAAAGTTGAGACACATGTTGAAATCTATTTATTTACTTTAAAAACACAGTAACATGACTTTAAGTTTTTACTGCACACATGATGTTGTTTGGAGTTTGTTTGGATTTTTTTGGTCTAGTTTTAGATATTACTTCTCATTTTGTGCCTTATGACTGTAGCCTCTGATATCAGCCATTTTCTACTGTTTATTTAACTTTCAAATAAATGTCGTTTCTAGGGGAAGGTAAAATGAGAAAAGCTTGTCAGATATAATACTAACTAAACTACCAAATAAAAAATTGGATATATATTAGTGATGGGTAGATGAGGCCTCGTGAAGCGTTGCGACACATTACTCAAACTGTATCGATACGTGTCGGTACTGTGTTGCTCAATACTGACACCTGTTGGATCTGAACCATCATTACAGGCCGTCTCGCTGACAGACTCAGCTGACATACTGATTTAATGACCTAGCCATGGCGTAGAACTGTGTATGGATGTGTCCATACCAAACAATGACTGAAATGTCTATTATGGGGTCATCTATACACCAAGAGGGATCAGACTGCTACAGAGGTCCACGTGCTTGTGTTTGTTTATTTATGCAAATTTACCTGAATGCGATGATAATTCATTACTTTCAGCATAATGGGGACTGTGTGAGGATGTTTATGTACTTGTCTTTGAGGCAATTTTGAAATTTATCTGAATTTTGAAATTTTAAAACAATGTTATGACATTTTATTCCACCACTAGAACTGGGACGCCACGGGACAGGCATACATAGCAATGAATCTGCATAGCACTGGGTTCTCAACAGTGTACATTTACTCACAATGAAACAACCCACAGGCACCAGTAGCATCTGAACACAGGTTCAGAGAAATAAATAAAAAGCTGTTATAAAAAAATAAAGTGATACAGTGCAAATACGTTGTGGAAGCTTCATGTTTCCAGTTGATTGTTTTGTTTGGTATGTTGTCATTTGGTCTATTGACTCAGTAAAATTAAGATAATGGCTCTCCTGGGAAAATGCCAAATGTTGCAAGACACCTTAGTATTGCTAAAGTTTCCTTGTGACTCCACTTGAATGTTTCAGATTTTTGGTACAATACAGAATAAATATGGAACCAATTACATGCCATCTTGACTGCATTGTAATATGGGATGGATCAAAATCAAAACATCTAATGTGTCCAAAACTTTTGCAAAGTAATGTATGTCCATTATACGGACTTGTTTTTTCAGTAGTTAGGCTACTAACACTATTTTCTATTACGTTAAATATGACAATAGGATATTCTGGAGATAAATATGGTATTCTAGAGATACAAGCGCCCACAGTATACATTATCAGCAAATTATCAAAAAAAAAAAAAAGCTTAAACATTGTAAATTTAATATATGATTTCATCATGGGCTGAAACTAAATTAATAACCTAAGAAGTAAAGATAAATAAAAAGGATGACAAAATTTAAAAAGAAAGAAAGAGGAAGAACAAATAGTAGAGCTGGGGGCAGTGAGTGTGAGATAAAGGAAAGGCTTTGATGAATGTGTTGAAAAATTATGGTCTCCTGTCTTTCCTCTACCTGCTTCTCATCTACGACAGGATATTATGACACTGCTAGTACATGCTTGTACACATTTGCAGCCATGGCGCACACACACACACTAGTTGGAGCATTTATGTCAGAGTTCTGCTTTGGCACAAAACTACACAGTAAGACAAACCAGACCTTGTGTCTGTCTGTTTCAAAAGGCCCCACTGTTGTCATCCTTGTGAGCAGAGTCAGGAAGTTAACTGCTTCAGTTAGGCTTTCAGATGAAAATTATTTAATTAAAACTAACATTAAAGACAGAAGAACAGACCCAAATCATCACCAAGACTGCCAATTAATAGTAGTTCTTACCACTATATTGAAAATATTTTAAATATTTTTTATATTTACCATTCATGTCCATTGGGCACTTCAGATTCAACACATCAAATTGAAAGCGAATTGTTCAATCATTGGCACAAATTTCTTTGGTGATCATAACCACAATTTTTGTGTGTGCTAAATGGGTTTCATTTTTCAACTGGGAAGATTTTCACATCTAATCACTTTTTTTAAATCAGTGACTTTATTGTTACACTACTGTCATGTGAAAAAATATATGAAGGTATTCAGCAGATTTCTTCATAAGATGGCAATCCAGTCGCTTTTGTTTTAAGATAAGATATTCCTTTATTATTCCCCAGAGGGGAAATTTTTTTCATGTGCTGTCAAAAAACAAAATGAGAATTAGAGTGAAATTATGCTGTGAATCAACTGCAGGGATAAAAAAGAGACCTAATGTGCCTAAAACTGTCCATTACCAATCTTTGATACAGAGAAAATATTTTTTCCAGATTTAGGTCCCAATGTCAACTCTGGGGGTGATCTGTAGGTCTGAGATTGTGGGGTTGGATGTAGAAATTGTCTTTTTAATTTTGGATAGTAAATTTTCTTTTTTTCTCATTGTGATATTTATATGGGTCGAAGTTGATGGAAGTACTAAATTAGCTGAATCAGTTTTTACTCTGAACTGGATAACTGATTTGATGTGGAGAAAATGTGTGTGTGTGTGTGTGTGTGTGTGGACATTATTCTTTTTTAATATAGTCACATTATGGGTACTTAACATGGTTATTAAGACACAAAGCAAGATGATTCAAATTTAGAGCAAGATTTTGTGGTATTTAGGAGTATGTTTCCTGGAAATACAACTCTCTGTGTCATCATATGTCTGTGTGTGTGAATTTCAGCATGGAGATCTGCCACCCAAAGAACAACATCACCATGTGTCCTCTGTGTGACAGAGTCTGCAGCTACTGGAAACTCAGCACTGCTTGTGGAACTGCTCGAGCCAGTCACCTGTTTGACAACCCTGCCACTGTATTCTTCTCTATATTTATGGCTCTGTGGGGTAAGTGAACATACATCTGCTCATTCAAGACTATACACATACGTTAACGATCCCCTCGGAGGTCTTAAACTAGCATTGCCTTATTAAATTGACCATGCTTCCACAGTGTACTGTTAAATTGGAAAGAGTTTTCTTGACTAGACTGGAAAAAAATTATAGTAGTCTTTATTATTTATTATTAAATATCTTTAATAAATTTGAAAGGTATATACAGTCAAAGAAAACAAACAACAACAACAAAAAAATACAATCACAAATACCGACCATAGTATGGGTGAATTACTGCTCTCAAAATTTTGTTGATTGATTTAACCTCTTGCACAACAGGGAGAAGTTACATCATTTAAATTACTATTGGACATATGTGATACATTTATTCAGTTTGAAGTTAATTGTTTTTGTTTATTTTTAAGTCACCAGTTTCACTGTCTGGTTGCCTGTAGATATTTGAGTAATCATATTGTCACTGGTTCAAAGCTGCCATGTTCATGGAGCACTGGAAGAGAAGGCAGATGAGACTGAACTATGAATGGGACCTCACTGGGTTTGAAGATGATGAGGTGAGTGGAGCCAAAATTGTAGGTAAGAAACAACTCTCAGAATGAATAAAGAAACTGTTCAAAGAGAAAAGGTGAAATACACATGTATGGATGACCCCATCAGCTGTACTATAACTACTGCAAAGACCCATTTTTTGTTTTATCTTCCCCTGTGTTACACAGTTTTAAATTTGTTATTAAAGAATTCATATATACTTAAAGTGCTTGTTCCAGAACATCATAGTGTTGATCTTATTTGGCTTTAGCCATTTCGTTGCCTTATTATTGATAGTATGTGAGAGCTACTTTTACTCTCCACATTTAATCATCTTTGGAGTCTATAAATACAGAAATCAAACAGTAGATGGCATTGTCTTTGTGTTAGCCCTGCGATAGGCTGGCAACCTGTCCAGGGTGTACCCCACCGAAGTGTGGAGAAAGCAGGTATAGATGATGGCTGACGGAATATGTACAAGTCGCACCTGAGTATAAGTCACAGGACCAGTCAATCTATGAAAAAAAGTGTGACTCATAATCCAGAAAATACGGTATCTACAATTTTCTTTCTGGGCTCCTCAGACTCTTCGTTGCTTTCTCTGCTCCATTTTCATTGTGGTGCACACAATAATCCAAAACTACACAATTCCAAGTTTTCTTTCTTTAAAAAGACTGATTGGATACTAGTGGAGATACTTAAGGTTAAACAATTAGCTTGAAACATGATTAGACTGCAGATATTTATAATGTTTTTTAGACTTACCAACAAATCTTTCCAGGCCATTTCAGCATATCTTATAAAATAAATAAGAAAAAAGGAACCAACAAATTTGTCCAAGTCTGCATGTTGTAATGTTTTAACAAGAGTGATTCAAACTGTTGAACATGGGAAAAATAAAGACAAAAATAGGATTGTAAGGTAATTTTATCAGTTTCATTTTTTAAGCATTTTTGTCAACGGGGAACACTTTTGCTTATTATAATGAATTTGGTATGAATAATGAAAACTCAAACTAATTTGACATGGAGCATGGCTCCACATTCTAATATAAAACATACTGAGCAATTAAAACAAAACAAAACAAAACAGCATGTATTTGTATACATTACAAATACGTTACAATATAAGACTTCCAGCCTTCTGTCACTGTTATTGCTGCTGTTGCGTGTGCAGTTCTCTTAACTATTATACTGTAAGAGAAATGCAACAAAATACCAAAGCATTCCAACATAATAACACACTTACACTTGAGATAAACATGAAAAAAAAAAAAAATACACAAAAGAGAGAGAAGAAAAAACACACAAAAGGAGAAAACACTTCAGAAAGGCTTGATAAACCAGAAGCTCTCTACTGTAACTAGACTATCTCTCCACTACGTTATATATATTTTATATACAGGAGAATGATTCCCCTGATACAAAGATAATTCCTTAAGACACACCGGGATGCCTAACTGTACTTCATAGTTTACATATGAAGCACCTGTGCTTGTGTAGAATCAGTTATTGTTTGATCTCCATCTGAGTCACCCTACTGTGTAGCAATGCTGTGATCTCTGTGAGTGAACAAAATGTGACTTAGAGTCTGGGTTACAACACTGAATCAATTTAACTTTTGTAAGGTATGTTAGGCCTCCCTGGATTGTTGTTTTCCTTATTCTTTACCTCTGTTTACCCTCCCTGTTACTCTCTCTGTTCATTTCTCCCACCATCTAAGTTTTCAATTTACTTACCGTATTTTTCGCACTATATATATATATATAT
>OOFC01050368.1:24720-39528 GCA_900323345.1 Pseudochromis fuscus | reverse complement strand
TTATGCCTGTATAGCCAGTTTTGGCTACATTTTTGGGAAGTGGTAGCTCTAGCTTTGTAAACAACTAATTAAAACAACCTAAAATGGACACCCTGTATATGCAGTAATAATAATAATGATGGTTTGGATTTATATGGCGCTTTTCTCTGGAAGTCCAGACTCAAAGTACTCGTACAGAGACCATTATTCATTCATACCGGTGGTGTAAGCTAAGCTAGCCACAGCTGCCCTGGGGCAGACTGACGGAGGCGTGGCTGCTAATTTGCGCCTACGGCCCCTCCGACCACCACCAACCCATTCATCCAACATTCATGCAGGGCAAGGAGGGTAAAGTGTCTTGCCCAAGGACACACCAACAATGACTGGGAGGAGCGGGAACCGAACCACCGACCCTTCGGTTGGTAGACGGCCGCTCTACCACTGAGCCACTGCCCACTACTTCACCAAAGAAGCATAAAAACTATTTAACCTCAAGTTTTAAAACTTAACTGGTTAGCTTCAGCTATGAACTTAAACAGACTACATTTATTGCTTTACTTCCTTTTGTGTAACAATATTTGTATGTAATTCCTCTCCTGAAAATAAATAAAAAATAAAGTAAATATCAGTAATTACCACCACAAACAGACTTCAGCTTAATCTACTCTATTATAATTACATATTTTTATATTGTGCTCTCTGACTATTCTTAACTCTCATAGGTTAAAGGAGCAGTTTTAGTAAACATTCATTTTCTCATCATAAAAAGTTCTGGCCAGCAGTTGATTAGCTTGGCTCAGGACAAAGTCTGGAAATCGGGTGAAACACCAAACCTGGCCAAAAGCAACAAAATCCACCAATCACCTCAAATCAGATTTTTATTACTTGACTGGAGTTTGTTGTCGTGATTAATCTTCAGAGCCAAGATACATTCTGCTCTGTTACCTCCTGTAAAGTAGCAACTTATTTGATGTTTTGGTTTTTTGGATTTGTTAAACAAATCAACATGTGGTGTTCGGGATTTTGTTTCTTTTGGGCAGAGACAGTTGAACTCATACATCGGTTTTTCACCAACTGGAGAGTTATATTTATCAGAGAGAAACTAGTAAATGCATTTCTTTGTAAAGTAAACATTCATGGATGCACAGATCTTGAAAGTTAAAACTACAGACTGTGTATAGAAATGGACGAAGCAAGTAGGACCCAAAAATCAGCCCAATCTGGGAGTGAAAAATATTCCTGGCGGCCATTAGATGCAAAAAAAAAAAAAAGCTCTGGCCCCAATTGACTTCAGTTCAAAAATCCTCATTTTCAGTGATATTACTCGGTTAATACATTTTTTCCACAAGTTGCTTTGATGTCATTAAAGTCAATTGTTGTCTTATTGATCTGATGATCCATCTGCAAATCCCTTCATCAGTAAGTACATATTAGTCTTCAAAAAGACAAATATTTGGGGGCGTGGTTAGTTTGATGGACAGGTCTGATCTCCAATGAGACTCGACCTGAGTTTCATACATATTGGAGAGTATCATCAGGTTCAAGGGTCAGACTCCCTTTATATCCAAATATGGTCACTTCTGGCTCCTAGGAACCAACATGGCGACGTTCAAATAGATGTTTAGGCTAACCACCATCTTTAATTTGATTCAGTAATGTTACATAGTTTCAGGTGATCCACACAGTCCTCGCTGTGTCTCAGTAACCTGGGGCGAAAGGTGGAGGAGGCTGGTACTCTTGAGGTAACGCTTTATCAGTCTGTGTCGTATTAGTGTAAATGTGGGGAAGTGGTGAACCACTGAAGGTCTGCTCCCCTGTGAGCTCCTGGTAATCATTCTCAGTCTGTGCTCCCTCCACATCAACCTCTGCGTATGTATGCTCCTGAGAAGTGCTCCTCTTCTTGTGGAACATCTTCTTGAAGTTCTTCAGGTTGGTGACGACTGACGGCTTTGCTTCCTGGTTCTTTGCAGACTGGATGTTGGTGCAGGGTGGATGCTCAGAGGCTGTGGATCTGGCAGGAGTCTCAGGTACAGAGACGGTTCTGACGCAGGCCTGATCCTGCTTCAGGGGCACACAGCTCCGAGCAGGGACTTCAGGAGGCTGGTTGGATGGAGCGTTATCAGCTGCGTATCTCTTCCTGTTCATTGGCACCGGCTACGGACCATAAACATGAAGTAAACAACACAGAGATTAGAAAATAAACACTGAAAAAGCTAAGTAATGACGACTAATTTAGAAACATTCATGGTTAAATTATTTTCATAGTGATTGTTTTAACAAATTGAGTGTTGGTGTTTGATCATAGACTGTACATAGAATGGACAAAGCTAACATGATGTCATCCGTTGGTTTGTGGACTCACATTTTGAAGCCAGGAGTTTGGCATTTGAATGTCACCATGTTGGTTGTTTGGACTAACCCCTAAATATGTGTCTTTTTGAAGCTTAAAATCTACTTAATTATGACTTTTTTCAGATGTGTTTCATGATTAACAGTGACCATTTTTGAATTGAAGTCAATTGGAGACAGTTTTCTGAAGCCCAGTGGCCATCAGGAGTATTGCACTTTTTTATACTTCCACATTGACCTCATTTTTCAGATATGGTTGCTTTGTCCATTTCTATACAGTATAGAGTCTATGGGTTTGATTTAATTTGTCAGTGATGGCAGCCCAAAGAAAAAAAAACAGCATCTCTCATCAGATTTTAATGTAAACCTTGTTAAAACTTGACTTGTGCGCACTAGTACATGACATCACTGGTTTCAAACTGAGCTCTGTAAGTGGGCGTTACAACCAGAGGAAAAAGCAACTGAAATGTCTCATGTCAAACAACTAAAATCTCTCTTAATTGCTAGTGGTGTTATATTTATATGAAAATATTATGATTTGTGATTTGAAATCAAAGCACAAAGGGGCCTAGTCTTTGTAAATACCAAGATTTATACTTCAGGTAATTGGAAACAGTATTTTTCTAAAAGGAAGCTGGATCCAATAAAAACCCTTTTATGTCTTGGAACAAACAGCTTTAATTTGAAGGATTTTAATAACAGTCGTTTAAGGTCATTATTACCATGGCTGGAGGTGGGAAGGGGACGTGCTGAGACTCATCCTCCAAACAAGGGTAGAGCCTGTTTGTTTGGACTGTGGAGTTCATCAGGCTGTTTGGTCGATAAGGAAGAGCAGGTGGAGCATCCTCTTGGGATACTGGGGGACTTGTGCTGGAAAGAGGGGACGTGTTTGGTAACAAACTGGATTTTGGAGGTCTTTGAGGAAACAGTAGTTCTGCGTAGTCATTCTTGTCGTGTGAGGACTTGCATGAAATTAGACAGAGAGACAAAAACAGGAGAATGGGTGATGGGCCAGCAAGGAAATATAATAGTAAAGGTTACTCTAAATACACGTAATAGATGTTTTATTATAAGTGACAATTAAATTAAAGTTTATATCACACACTAAACATTAAAGATAAAGTACAATAGACACTACAATCACCTAAAAGCCATTTAAATATTTAACATCTGACCTTGTTGCAAGAAGAATAACATTTCCTCACCTGTCCACAAGCAACAGTCAGCACCTGAAAGAAAGGCATGACGGGAGTCCTGCGATGAAAGTCCACCAGGTCCTGCAGAGACCGGTGAAGCCTGTAATCCCCCACTATGACGTAATGGCCGTCCTCCAGCGCATCAATCATGAAATGTCTGCAGTGATCCTCGTCCCTGAGGGGGTCAGCACACAGACAGGAGTGAGCGGGGCAGGACTGTGAACTGTGGGACCCAAAGCTGCAAACACTCACCGATACGAGAGAGTGTAGCCAATCCTGCTCTCGCTGACGCGGATGAGGAAGTAGCCAGGAGGCTTGGACATGAGCTGTTCCTCTGCCGCCCTACACAAATTACCACAGACAAAGGCCCCTTATACACATGCACTTTAATCAGTACATTTTATGGGGTTGGATTGTGTATTAACTGCAGCTGGAATCACTTTTCCTTGATAATCACTGTGAGATTCTGTCATGTCAGTGTTTCATAGGAAACAGGTCGGCTTTTGTACCGGACGACGTACCAGACAAACAGAAACAGAAAGGTCTAATAAATACTGTGTATTATACTCCTGTCAATAAAGTAAACTGATACCCAGTACACAAATAATGCCCTGTGCAAAGATGTGAATGTGTACACTGGGTGTGTAGCAAACATGAATTTATTATTAGGGGAAATCCACTGTTTTAATATATGTAACATTAAGTTTACAATTTAAAAAGACATTGTAAAGTATACCAGATTACACAATGATGTGGGTTATATTGAATTGTTGGTATTGTTCCCCTCAAGCAACGAAATAAAAAGTAGATCATCAGTTGTCACATGATGTGCTTTTATGATATTTTCACAAGCTTCTACTTATATGAGGGCCGAGAACTAAAAACCTCTATTGGTGTAATTGCAAAGAACTTCTGGAAAAATCTGTTACTTCCTGAAAATGTGACATTTATGAAGATTTAAGAAGCCTATTAGACTTTTTATTTATTCTGTGATTGTGGCTGTAATTTATGCCTTGGTACTGTTACTGTAATGTGAACTTTACTGTGTGTAGAAAGTACCGTATTTTCCGGACTATTAAGGCACCTGTCTATAAGCCGCTATTGAATTTATTCAAACAGTTTCATGTGGTCCACTCTTACCGGGTCTGATGTGACGAGGCTAAATGTATCGGCAGCACGGAGCTTGCTAGCTTATAAAAAGCAAACGAGCTTCGTGCCGCCGATACATGAGAAACACCGGTGTTTAAGCCGCAGGGTTAAAGCATCGGAAAAAAGTAGCGGCTTATAGTCCAGAAAATACGGTATTAAAAGAAGTAACATCCCTAACACGTTCAACTAAAACAACAACAATTCAAGAGTAATTTTGAACAGTCGCTGCAGCTGTAACACTGATATCTTTGTCATGCAGGATATGTTAAAGCATAGCTCTCCACATTCCTCTTTGTAGATGGCAGACAGAGATAGAGTGATTTTTGTAAACTTACTTCCTGGAAATAATGCCATGAAACCATTCAGGAACCAAACCGTTCCTGATCACAGCCTGGAGTTGGAACTTTTTGAACCAGTTGACAGCATCCTGGTATCCTTGTGAGGACTGACTCCACTCCATCACCCAGGGAAATGGTGCATTTAATCTTCTAACCGAGCACAAAGCCCTGAAAATGCATAATTTGCAGCTCATAAAATCCCCACATACAGTGCAGATCAATGTCAGTAAATATCCATTTTCAGTGTTGACAGTTTGCCTTGAACATATTACAGCTTTTCTATAAAATGTAATAGAGCCAAAATAAAATACAGTACCTAACTTGGACATAACACAATAAGTAACTCAGGTTTAACTGTTTTTTTTAAAAGGGCAAACTTTCTTTGATTTGGTGGATTAATTAATCACAATAGAATATAAATGAAAGTGAATTATGCCCTGTTTGTAAATCTAACACAGCTCACAGCAAAGGTTACTCACCTGGTCTGGCAGCTCTGTGATAAAATGACACAGCAGCGCTCACTCGCCTGACAACACCTGTAAGGGGGCGGAGCCAAAACCCTACCCAGTGTCAGCAGCTTCAGCACAATGTTGGGTAAGGAAGACAAATAAATATTCATCAGAATTATCCCAGTGTCCATTCATCCTATGGTCAGACAGAAAGTAATGTGGATCGTACAGGAATAGACAACTGGATCATATGAACATCTCTCACGTCTGTGGACAGTGTCACAAATTAAAGGAAACACGGGGGACATTAAAGGCTTCAGTCCTGTTATCATCAAAGTAGGAAAAAAACATGACATCCTCAGTGGAGGTAACAATGTAACACGATACAGTAGCACCACCAACATTAGACACCAACAGATTACCAGGGCTGGACATCAACATTTTAAAACAATTATCAAATCATTATAAAAGTGTTTGAGTTTTCATATAAAACTTATAATTCATAAGCCTTACTGATATGTACTAAAATAGAAAAGCTGCTGTTCGTATAAATATGCACTATGCAAACACAACATGAGTCAGAGTAGACTGGAAAGTAACTTTTCCTGGAGAGGAAATATCTAATGAATTTTATGGTCTTTGGTGCTGGTGACATATTAACTTCATAAGGAACTGATTAAATGACAATTCCCTGTAAAGCTTGACAGCAAATTCAACAGACACTGCTCCTCTCACATCATTATTATCTAAAATAAAAAATACCTAAATAAAGGTCAAAGACTTCCTGGTATGATCTTAAAACAGAAGTGTTAGGCTCTAGTGCAGGGGTCTGCAACCCTGGTCCTCGAGAGCCACAATCCTGCATGTTTTAGATGTTTCCCTCTTCTAGCACACCTGATTCTAATGACCAGGATTGTTAGCAGGCTTCTGCAGAGCTGGATGATGGGCTGGTCATTTGAATCAGGTGTGTTGGAAGAGGGAAACATCTAGAACATGCAGGATTGCGGCTCTTTAGGACCAAGGTTGCAGATCAGAATAATCCTTCTGGTCCAGATTATGAGTATGCCACTCTTACTGTTGTAAACACATACTGAAGGTTTGATCCAGATCAAAACAAGGACTACATTATGTTCTAATCTAATTTCAGACTCCATTTCTTTGTTGTAAACAATCCATTTTTAACGTTTGATCCAATGAACTGCTGCACCTCAAACTATGAGGATATTTCCACCCTTCCACCCATAAATAACCCTAAAAAGTTTTGAGGAGAGTGTGAGAGTAGATTATAGTTGTTTGCGTAATACTTTGAACAGGATGCAGCTTTCTCGCCTGCTTGAACATTCACAGAAATACTTCTCAGCGTAAAGCCAAACATTTGCATATTACCAACCACAAATGAAAGCATAACGTCCAACAGAGCTGCAGATTCATTTGCAACACAAAGCTGTAGTCTGTGGAGGACAAACATGACTTCTTAGGTAATCAAATAAATAATATGGAAAATGATTAAAGAAAAAAGACAGTTGCTATGTGTAAAATGGAATTTAAACCATAAATCATATGCACCTTCACCCAAAGGACAATTTCTGCGGCTTGGGTCCGTGATGCCACAGCCCACCCTGTGCCGATCCCATCGAAGTACATTGCACCCAAACTCTATGGTGGACCTTGCAGGTAGGCCCACTGAGCCTGGCCGCATTACTGGCTGCCCAACCACCAGGTGTTTACCTAGTAACACTAACCCCAGGCCTGGCTCCCAGGGGGTAGATCAGGGGTGGGCAATCCTGGTCCTCGAGGGCCACTACCCTGCATGTTTTAGATGTTTCCCTCTTCCAACACACCTGATTGAAATGACCAGCTCATCACCAAGCTCTGCAGAAGCGGCCCTCGAGGACCAGGATTACCCACCCTTGGGTTAGGATGTCTCTTGGTCAACTTCCATTGGAGCTGAATGGCCGATGGTTTTACGAGGCATGGACACCTGACCCAAGACCCACTGAAGGGATTATATCAGGGAGAAGTTGCAGAGGACAGGGATATCTGGACTTCCCTGCCTGGCCCACTACCACCAGTCCTGCCCTGCTGGACAGGTGGATGGATGGATGGATGACACCTGTATCTACACTGTACTGTTTGATGTAGACACATTGTCTCATGGACTGGTATCACAGAGGATGTTACAGTATGACATCAAAAAGATGGACACAACTTGTTTAGTACAAGCAGAGCATGTCTTGATGTCTACCTGGGTGGGTTTGAAAGAAAATGAATCAAACAATATTGTAAGGAGGGAAAAGGTGGTTAAAGATCAATTTATCACTTCCACTACCTCATCAGCATTTTTTCAAATCAACTTCAGAATTTTTTTTTTTTTTTATCAAATTATGTACATTGCTGTTAATTTCCTAGAAAGCTTAGTTTAGTCCTTTATACATACTATACAGTGTGTTAAGATTATCTTTTAGAAAGTGCTTTGATAAAATGTGCTTTGGATAACACAAAGTTACCTCCATACCTACTCACTAAGATGAGTGTTGCATTAAAAAGACAAACACATGAACGTGACAATATTTTAAAGAATCTCATTTTTAATAAATCATCAAAAGTACACATATCTACAAAAAGTGTAGATCAATAAGATTTATGAAACTACAGTACAATCATTGTAGATCTTATTTACAATTGCTGAATTATTTAATTTATTCCACTTGGAGTCCATCAGTAATCATGAAGAAAAATCCAAATTTAGTTGAGGAATGCTGAAGATATGTGAACACAGATTTACAACGGGAGGGAATTTCAAAATACTCCAATCAAAAGAAAAAAAACCCAAAAAACTGCAAAACTCAAACCTGAATTTTAATTTCAAGCTGTGAACTGGTTTAATTTCAGAGCCAGTTTAACAGAATCTGAGCTAAAACGAAGAGTTAAGTCCAACCAAAGCTGATGATGATGATTTTCTTGGTGTGATTCAATGACTCTTCAGCACCACTAGAAATTATTCAAATTCATTTCCTATTTTTATCCTTTGAACATCTCTCTAAGTCAGAGCCTGGAGTGACAGCAGAACATAAAACAGCAAAGATTCTGTGCACATTTCTAATCTCAAATAAAGCTTGTTAAGTCGAATGTGCAAAGCTTTTTGAGGTTTCTACGCACCCAGAATGCATAGTTCAGACGGCCATGACACTGGGCCAAAAACACAAGATAAAGAGATGGAGGCGGGGCCAAAGAAAGTCTCCCAAAAGCATCAATGGCCACGTGAATGTATAAGAAAGCTGGAAATAAGACAAACCGCTTTTTCATCGCGGAAAAGTTGCATCTCTCTCTCTGCGTATCTTCAACATACCAACTAAAAACACAGGTTTCAGTGCTCAGATGTTTTAAGGAAGCCCAGGTAGGACACATGGGAAAAAAATGTGCATGAATATTCTTTGCTTTCAGTTAAGACTCGCGACAAACAAAGTCAATATATGTTAAGAACTTTTTCTTTTCTTTTTAAACAGATAGAACAAAAAGGAAAAAAGTGCATAATCAATAAGAACATAAAAGGGCACTTTGTCATTTTGGTGCTATGTTTTGTTTCACTCCATAAATACTGCTACAGCACAGCCCCTATCCAAGGCCCAGAAAACAGTTGTATATATGTCCCCACCCCCACATTGGAACGGAGACAACTGGAAGAAGTACAAACGCATAAAACAAGGGTTTCATCATCACTGCGATTCCTTCTGTGGAACTCGATCGCCACCAGGTGTTGGGTTTAGATATTGCAGAGGTGCATCGAATACTCGTCTCCCTCACACCAACCAAATCTCATTTAAATCTTGATTACAATACAAATAACGACAGGAGGAACCTGTGTGTGCCCTTAAAAAAAACAACAAAAAAAAACACATCTTGCCGAGAACCCAGCCTTACTGCAATCACGTGAATACTTACGGTAGATGAATCTGGGCTCTACAGACTTTACATTGCACATTAAAGTGTTTGGAATGTTTCAGCCTAAGAAAGACATGAATAGAAAAAGGTGGACAGAAGACATGTAAACCCCACTGTTGATAGGATGAGTAAAAATGCACTGGCATTACTGTTTCTCATGGTGAAACATAATCAGTGATAGATATTTACATGCTGCATTTACATAACGTGGATGCAAAAAAAAAAAGTGTAGCCCACCCTGTCAGTACAAACGTGTAAAATATAACCGCAAAAAAAAAAAAAAGAGAGAAAAACACAGTATTTATATGGAATTGTACTCTTGTCACCTTGGAAACATGTGACATTGTGTGTATTGTGGATGTATATTTTGTGCTACTGTTGGCTATGAAATAAATAACACCTGTGCCATCACACCGACAATACATGTGTAAAGATAATGACCCGTGGGAAAAGCTAGAGATGAAGGGTTTGATCGTTTTTTTTAAAAGTGACTAAAACCTCAGGTATTTACTTAAAGTCAGATTTAGTGAGTAACAGAGGCCACAGCAGTTCGATCCACAGGAGTCGAGGGAAGACTGAAAAACCAAGGTAGCGATAAAGATTTGTTGTTTTTTCCTAATTAGATAATCACAGGGTCAAATTAGAAGGAGGTGATGGAGGAAGACAAAGGATAAAACAGAGATGGAGGAGGTGCTCTGTCCAGTTCTGTCCAGTGGGGGACACAGTTAAGGCGATGGTGGATGCCGACAGTGCCGTCTCCTCACAGGAGTGTGCAGCGGAAGAAACTGTTCTTCTTGGGCGGTTCTGTAATCTTTACTCCTTGATTGCTGCCCTGCGGGTTGTTACCCTCCTGAAACACAGTTGCAAAAGCCCATTTGAAAAAAAAGGACAAACACCTGTACCAGTGCTACTGATGTTGCTAGTGTTCTAGGGATGGGGCCGATCCGATCCAGTATCAGGTTCTGATACGGGCGTAAATCACGGAGAGGAAATTTCCGATCAATAGCTGCGTCTGTGCTTTAATATTTTCAGCTGAAATTACTCTACAAGTGACTTCCTGCTGACTGCAAACTGTGGAGTGGATTTCCTGAACGAGGCGAGACAAGCACGAATACAGCCGGGCTCCGTTCAAATCCATTCCACAGTTTGTACCCAGCTACCCAGTGAGCATTTAGCAGCACTGTGGCTAACCAACTTTTCATCACAACATGCCCGCTGTGTGTGAGTATTTTACACTACAAACATTGCGAAACAAGACAGCAACGCGCAGAAGCTTTGTCGCTAAATACAAAACAAACTTAATTTAACATCGTTATATGCAAGCGTGTGCTGCCCCTCATCCCGTAAGTATATCATCAGAACAGGTATCAGTATCGGCAAATATTCAAACTTGGGTATCGGGATCGGAAGTGAAAAAAATGTGGATCGGTGCATCCCTATAGGTTTCTTCAAAAAATGTTTGCACTTGTCTACATTCTTACCAGCTTCTTGTCCATCTTTGCTTTAATGTCTCTGGCGAGGGTTAAGAAGGCCTGCAGACAGAAGCACATTAAACTTCATTAATGGTGATGATTCTGTTTTCATCTGTTTTCATTCCTTAACTAAGGTTGCAACTAATAAATTGCACTTTAATGCCGATCTATTTATATGTCCTTTTTCACTGTGTAGTCAATAACAAAAAGGAACAATTCACAACAATCTTAACCCACACACAAAATCTTATGCCTGGACAAGAAATACTCACATACAAATTTAACACTGTCGATGTTAATTTTTACATTTTGCTTTATTTGTTGGGATTAAACAATACAGATATGATTATTAAGCTGATTAACTGCTACAAACACTAGGTCCCCAAGTAAGATCCCTATACGTTGTAATGTATTCTGTCTTTGTGACTTGTGACTAAAAGTGAGTGAGGAAGTGTAACCGGAAGTGAGTTATTTGGTTAAAATATAGCTGACAGTGTGTAAGAAAGGAGCGGGGGGAGGGGCGAACTACCCCCGAAGAAACAATGGCAGAAAGAAGTTTTCACACATAGTGAGGTACAAAAAGCACAATTGGACAAATGTAACTGATTAAATAAAAAGACAGAGAAAATAGTAGACAAGATTGAATTTAACAACAGCAGGGGAAAAAAAACATCTAATAATTTCCCAAAAGGCTGCTTTGGATTGTTCAGAGATGTCTGGGGTGGATTTTATAATATGGGCAATCCACAGAATCAACCAATGAGGCAACAATGTTGGCAGCACCAACTTCAGACAAGAAACCAAAGGAAAGAGTTAACTCACATTCTCCACGTTGATGTTCGACTTTGCACTGGTCTCCATGAATTTGATACCGTACTCCAGTGCCAGCTGATGGCAGAAAACACACACAGTATCAGGGTTAGTAAAAACATTGCCAGAGAGACTAACACTACTTTTAAAGCCTCACACTGGAGTCATTGTTAAATGTATGATCCCCACCTTCTCTCCTCTTTCTTTGGACACCTGTCGCTTGTCATTGACATCACATTTATTCCCAAGAACCATCCTTTCCACATCTGCTGAGGCATGCTGTAGAGGAAACAAAACAAAACACTGGCATGGTTAACAGATTTTGAAAGTCATAAAATGTGTAATAAAACTATGTGCATACTCTGTAGCTCTTCCACACAGAGGTAGAAGGTTTTTTTACCTCTTCTATATTCCGTATCCAGTTCTTGATGTTGTCAAAGGACTTCTCATTGGTAATGTCATACACTAACATGATGCCCTGAAAAGTTTGTAAATGGAAAAACATAAGAAAACAGGGTAGCCTAATAACAGTGAAACCATTTCTTATTAATCCCCATTAGTCCTTAGTGACAGGAAAAAGGAGTCAGGAATTTCTGCAATAAATAATAAAATACTAGTAATATGTCACATTGTTTTGAACCTTCAGCAAACATACAGCGGTTGAATGCCCAAACTTACAATGATCCTTTAGGTATCTGAGTTTAAATATCTAAATACAGGCATCCAGTTCAACTCGAACTAAAGGAGAGGCTAACTAAAACTCCACAAAGATGTACTGAGAGCACAACTGATTTTTCTGGTGTGTCCAACATTAACAACAATGTGGGGTGTGGTCCTAGTAAAGGTTTCTGCTGCAGTACTCACACCTCAGATGATTACCCAGTTGCCACAGCTAATCTATGCTATTGCATTACTTGTAAAGGAGGACAGTGCAACTTACCATGGCTCCTCTGTAGTAGGCTGTTGTGATAGTCCTGAACCTCTCCTGTCCTGCTGTATCCCTGCACAGAAAACATATGTCTCAACTTAACCTCGTGGAACCTTTTTTACAGCGGCCCATTCAACCACCTTTTGTTGAGATTTGGGGAACTACTGAAAAGGCCAACAGCTATTAGTTTCTAAAATTATTAACAGAGCTTAGAATAAAAAATAATCTGTTCCTGCTTCGTGCCGCAAAGAGTGTGGTGATAGCCTCTCACCATAACTTGGATGAAACATGTCACTATGCTTATGTTGTGACCACGTGAAGGGGCACAGTCACAGATATTGTCCAGTAATACACTTGAAAAATATTTTAAGAGAGTCCTATTAAAGTTAATAATTAAATAATTCAGTTTAATAAAAGAGTCCTACAACAAACCCTGCATTTATGGTTGTAATGTTGTTTAAACTGTTTTGGAAAGGAGATGATTTAACTACAGATTACCCTAAAAGTTATAGGTTGTGGTGGAACTGGATTATGTTACATTATGAAAAGTGTTTCTCACATCAGCTGGTTCATGAGAAGAGCAACACTTCTAATGTTGTATTAGACTGCATTAGTTTTAGCATCAATAAGCAAGCACCTTAGATTTATCCATGAAAGTATTTTATACACTACCAGTCAAAAGTTTGGGCACACCCTGTAAAATCCATTTGGCCAATTTGTATAAAATACAACTGAACACAGATCACAACCAAAACATCATGGTATATGGAGGAAATATTCTCTGAACCAGGAAAACATCCACAGATCATAATTCTACCTCTCCTGTGTTTGACAGTGGGAGTGACAGAAGTGTTTTCAATGTTGTCTGTACATTGTCTTTGTCATCATTGGAAAACCATTGTTTTTACAGGGTGTGTCCAAACTTTTGACTGGTAGTGTATATTTGACAATCTTACCATATCTGTAGTTTGATCTTCTTCCCATCTAATTCTATTGTTCTGATTTTGAAGTCAATACCTGAAGAAAAACAAGAAGATTAAGATGCTTTATTGACATTATACAGGAGTTCATCGAAATATTGTTTGTCACCCAAAATCACCATTAACCAATATCTGGACATTAATAAATGATTGTTTTAGAGGGACAAGAGGGGCTCTCGAGATTACTGAGGCTTTCTATAACGTTGGTTGCAGGAGTGCGAAGTTCAGGGCTGCTGCTGCTGATATGGGAAATTACACTCACTCAGCTAGCTGTGTATCATGCTAGCTTAACTTGCTGCACTAGTTATGCCGTTGGTGGGGTATCCACCTGTTTAGACAATACAACCATGGGTTTTCTGGATATTACAACTAGTTAAAATGCCAATAAGAGTCCTGGAAAAGCCTCTCTAACTAGCCGGTTGGGCAGCTTCCTGAGTAGCTTCTAGCTCATGACGGATGCTAGCCAGAAAAGTTAGCAACAAATTAGCATGACGGGATGGGCTGCTCCTGTGCCACTTTTCGGCAAAGACAACACCGATAATACGACTTTTACGTACCTATAGTGGAGATAAACGTTGAGTTGAAGGCATCTTCTGAAAATCTGAATAGCACACAGGTCTTTCCGACGCCCGAGTCGCCGATTAGAAGTAGTTTAAACAAGTAATCGTAAGTCTTCGCCATGTTATTAGCTAGCTTACTACTGCGGAAATCCCGCCCGTTGTGAAGACGGAGACGTCACCGCTAGCCAGCTGACTATTGGTCAGATCAGCTGTCACTCTTCTGTGTCGTCGTGGCTCCGCGAGCCTGTCGCTATCCGGTTGGGTTAGCTCGTTTTGGTGTCTGTAACCGCCCGGCAAAAGACTTCGGTTAATTAATGGTTTAAGTAGATGCTTAACTGCTCGACTAACTAAACAACTAAAAATAAATAATAGCCTGAATATTGAGTCAGCAGTGGTCAGCCGAAATAAGACAACACAATATAATCTTATAAATGACAATTAATCAGAAGTTTCACTAACTTCAACACCATACATTTGGAAAGCATCTTATTAACTGATGTTATTACACCAAATTAAATGGTAAGACATATATTAAGACATTTAGATTGTTTTATAATATAATTCAGTTTTTTGGGGGGGTTGATATTTTATATTAAATGGAATAATGTGTTATAATATATTATATTATTGTATAATATTATTATATTATATATTAT
>OOFC01050368.1:10557-24700 GCA_900323345.1 Pseudochromis fuscus | reverse complement strand
ATCCAAAGCACATAGCCTACTTCTTAAAAAATCTGCAGCTGCACTTTGCTTATTATTGCCATTGCTGGTTTATCGGAAAGTATTTAATAACCAGTTCAGCCGGTTGCGCCTCCTCTAAACAAAAAACCCGCCCACCCTGTATTTAATTGTAAACGTTCATCTACACACATTACAGGTGAATCTGGTGTCGCACTTGAACGTGGACAACGCACTTTGTAGCCTAGACTTTACTTGCATTGGACAAAACTCTTCGGGTGATCTGTGTAAAATGTCTGTAAGTATAAAATCGTAGTGGTATTTTTCTGGTTAGAGACGTTGGAGCTTGTAGGACTGTTCTGATTGAGAATGCATGAATACTGTATTTTGAAAAGAAAAATGTAATATAGTATTCGATGAAAATGATTAGATAAAGGTTTATACTACACATTGATACATCCTGACCGTGACTAAATGGGTTTATGCTGTGTATTGTAGACAGTATCTACATAGTGTATATTACTAAGGGTGATGCCAGGACTTGTCCTGACATGTCTGTGTAACTAGTCTGACTAGAAGTTCACTCATCAGACTGTAGGGGGCATTAGGCTCTAGTACCACATGTGTTCCTATCCAATCCTGTTCATCATAGAAGTAAATGAAAAACACAACAGATGGATGAAGGATGCTCTTCTCTTCATTGCAGCAGCTGACGGATCTGATGTATCCCAGTTATGCACTGGAGAAGAGTCGGCACAAGAAGAAGAGGCTGGTGCAGAGCCCCAACTCCTACTTCATGGATGTTAAATGCATGGGTAAATACTGCACCCCATATCTAACTTTTCTCACTGATTTTAAAATTATTGTTTTGAGTATTTGTGTGTGTTTGGTGCCCAGGGTGCTACAGGATCACCACCATCTTCAGCCATTCCCAGACGGTGATACCATGTGCAGGCTGCTCTACAATCCTCTGCACGCCAGCAGGGGGGAAATGCAGGCTAACAGCAGGTAGGCAAAATACATAGACTGCAAATAGAAAAGCACAAAGCAGCCAGGGCTAAAAAAAACTAGGCCCAAGTGGAAAAAGTACAATATTCCTAACAGCCATGCTGGCTTCAAAAAACTTACTTAAATTCAAGAATCAGCATTTTTAATCATTGAAATACTCAGTCAGTACATTTTTTCCACAAGTTACTCTGGTGTAATTAGCTAAAGTTTACTCTTCCTATCAGTGATCTTATGGTCAATCTGAAAAAAAAATCATAATTAAGTAGATGGGCTTCAAACAGAGGAATATTTAGGGGTGTGGTTTGTTTGATCTGGTCTCCAATGAAACAAAACCTGAACTCCAGTCTCATACACATTGGGCAGTTACTTCAGGTTGAAGGGCCAGACCTGCCTCTTCATTTCCAGATATGGTCACATTTGGCTCCAAACACCCAGCACGGTGACGTTCAAATGCCAAACTCCTGACTTTAAAACACCAAAGGGTGATGTCATCTTAGCTTTGTCCAGTATATATACAGGCTGTGGCAAAATGTCACAAAAAGGTCTGCACATTGTTGTCCTTGCAAAGCGATACTGAAATGTTTCCTTTTTGTTCACCCAGGCTGCGCCTTCAGAAAGAAATATTCATGAGCAGACGAGTCAACTCACCCCTGACAAGCAGCAGAATGGACCGCGGATAAGTGTGTTCAAGGCACACTCCCTGTGTCACTAAATTAAATTACCTCTATTTATCTGTATCTTGATAATATGAGTGAAATCTATCTCCCTGTGGGGGTTCAATGGGACAGAGCTATGTGAGGAAAAGCTAGACGAAGCATCATATATGTGCATGTACACTCCTGTATGCTCAGGTTAAATAGAAATACCAGATTGAGATGATAAGCACTTCCAAATACTTCTGTTGCACAAGTAAAACTAATTTAAAAACCATGGAAATGCACAAAAAAAATCAAATGAGCCATGATTTCTGTAAAACATTTATTAGGTTGTCATGGAGGGGGTGGTGAATGAAATATTTCAGAATGGTCTCGATCCGATGTGAGGGGCTTTCCATCGCCCTGGCAATGAGATGAAACCACGATGACCGTCACAAACAAAAAAAATAAAACATTTGAAGGATTAATTGTCTGTGTTATGCGTGTTCTTTGGTCTTGAGAGTTCCCCTGGCAAAAAGAAAGTGGTGTAAAGAAAACAAAACCAAAAAAAATAAATCAAAGCAATACAACTTCTCACATACCTAACATTATTCTACTATATACAATAAGTATCCGTGGTTGGTTGACTGGGCTTCCAGTGGTTTGGGGTTTAGTTCACTCACGCAATACAATACGTTGTAAATCTAGTAAATATTGGCTACATTGTGGCATAGTTTTGGTAATAATGCAGATGGTGTGTGTGGTCAGGTAGAGCTCAGGAAAAGGTAGATTTGATGTTTAACCAAAGTTTGACTGAAGGAGGTATTACAGTCTAATTACATGTAGAGAAACTTAAATTCACTGAGCAGCATGTGCCTTGATTGCTCATTTAAGAGTGAAACCTTTCCATCAGTTCACCTGTTCACTTCACTATCTACACACAACCAGAAAAGACTGTTGACTTAACTTCATATCACCACTAGGTGGCACCTTAGAGCCACACAAATGCAGACTGAGCAAAAACCCCATCCCGTCTGTAGCCTATGTATTATAACAATAATCAGACAGAGGCAATAATGTATGTGCGCGTACAATTGAGCCAGTTTAAGTGGTTGAGAGACCAAATCTGAGGTTTTCTTAAGGAAAATTTATTGCCAGTTTCTTTCTAAACAAGTGGTCAAAAAATAATATTTTTGGGAAAGAATTTCTGCAATCACAACTGGAGATGAAAAAAAAAAAAGAAGCAGAGGGTTCAAAATGATTTCCCATCTCAAAAAACCAAAAATAAGTTGTGCCTTAGAGAAAAAAAAACATCATGGGACAAGCATTAAGTTAATCCCCCCTTTATGTGGGGGAATGAAGATTTTACAGCTCGAAATGCGGAATGGAGTCGAACGTTTAATGGAATGTTAATGACGATCTCATCCTCTCCAGCGTCTTCTTCTTCTTCTCTGTGGATTTATAAGCTGTTCAGTTCCTGCAGGGTCTGGTCCAGGACTTGGTGCATGTCCAGATTCTCCTCTTTGGCATGAGATAATTTGTCTGGAGAGAGGAAGAAGAAGAAACGTGACACGGTGAACCCCTCAACCGCCGCCTAATACGACTTCTCATGTCTCATTTGATCTGCACAGCACGGTTTTACTGGACAGATGTTTTGCATGACTACTTTGGTTAAGTTGTGCCACATGCAAAAAAATTCAACCGCAACAGTGTCTTTCATGCACAAACCGCTGACTGCTAGAAGTGTGTTAGCAGTAGAGGGACATCTGGACTTATTAGAGGAGAGAAGTCACTGATGACTGTAGGTAAATACATTGTCGACACATTTTAATAATAATAATTCTGGATAACGTTAGATTTAAACCTCACATCTTAAAAGAGACAGAAGGGGCTGCAAACTGTATTAATTCACATCAAACCAGAGTAATCCTCACCTTGTATAAATGATAATCAGATGTACAGCAACCGATTGTACAATAACAAAAGTCATAGCTTAGGCTGAGCATTGAATGTTTTACTAGCCTACAATTGAAAACAGAGACAAAAGCTGCAACGTAGGAAAAGAAAGATGTTTAATCAGTTGTTTGTTTTGCATAGCAAAATGAGCAGAAGGCACATATGAACCAGCAGAGGGAAGATGAAGAGTCAGAAAACTCAGACAGAGGTAACGAAGTGAGGAGGAGCAAAAAGACGTCTACAGAGATGTCATGTCATTGAGGGCATGGTCCAGCTCCTCACTAATGGCCTTGTACTTCAGCTTCTGAGCATACAATTCATCTGGAGGTCAGAGGTCGACAGAAGTACAGGCAGGTGTCAAGGACAGGCAGCGACACAAACAAGGCCGAAAGCAGCAGGACGAGAATGAGAGACAGATGGAGGAAGAGAGAAGAGGGAGGAAGGAGAAGACAAAAAAAATAGGTCAGGCTTTTTAAAGATGCAGAAATGCTTGGAAGAAAAGAATGATGCATATCTAATCAGGCTCGCAGCTTGTTTTTTTTTTTTTTTTTTTTTTTGCTGGGTGAGCTTTGAGCATTAAAGCCTCGTTCTGAATGTCTCATAAAGCTGCTCCAATGACTCTATAAACTTCAGATGCCTGTGGTTCAACAACTAAATAATGCTGACCTAAAAACATCTAAGCACATTCCGGCCTTCCTGCAGCAGCATGGCTGACATGGAATATTTGTCCCTCAGAAACAATGGTGGTTTATTAGCTCGTCTTAGGTGATGAGTTTCATTTGGTTGAGGATACTTTTTTTCCACAGAAAATGTTTCCAGTGATGCAGAAATAGGGCACGCCCTCTGGGAGCTCAAGAAATTCAAGTAAGTGATTTTACACGTGTGCCTTAAGATGAACAAACACCTCCTGATTCACTGACGGTGCAGATGATTGGTCGTTTGTTTGTCATGTTACAGACTGAACATAGACTGCATATAGAATGGACAAAGTCAGGAGATGGTCATTTAAATGTCGCCATGTTGGTTGTTTGGAGCCAGAAGTGACCAAATTTGGATAAAAAGAAAGGAGCGAGGAGGTGGGTTCAGCAATTGAGAGTGTTTATGAGATTGGAGTTCATTATGTTCGCTGTGAAAAATATGTTTGTCAAACTATGCCATCTAGTGGTTGTTTTTAATTCGTTTAGTTCGTTTTTAGTTCTTGTTTAAGATAGTAGAAGAAGAATTCAGACAGGAAGTTGTTGTTTCTGTTGTTGCTATGGTTTCACTGCGGTACATGACAGCTCCACTCTCGCTTTCCTCGTTTGTTGTTTGTTAAAGCATCGTCTGTGAGTGTTATATGGCAAAACAATTAGATACTATACATATTAGCTTAGCTTAATGCTGCACATCTAGCAATACAGATGTTTGGTGCACTATGAGATGGGTAAAACTGTATGCTAATCGCGATGCTAACCGTTAAGCGAACGGCTACAACCTGTTGCTATGTATATGTAGATGTGCCAGTTGTAATCTGTTATCATTATTTTACCACACATATTGATATGTATTTTCTCTGCTTTTCTGTATTGTTACAGTTTCACAAAATCGGTTCAGTAAACTTCACTGCAACGTCTTCCAGAGTCTGTGGAGTTTCTGGATTTATGTTTAGCTGATTGGATAGCTAGATGGACTTCTAGCGAGGCCATTTACAGGTGTGGTCTCATTAAAAACCACACCCCCTAGATATTACTCCTCTTGAAAATTAATATCTACTTAATGGTGATCCCCCCGTACCAGATCACTAAGAAGAAGAATTAACTTTAGCTGCTGACATCAGAATGACTTGTGGAAAAAAAATGTCATGATGATTATTGCACTTTTTTGCACTTCCACATTGGCCTCATTTTTGTGCCTCGACCATCTCCATATACAGTCTATGGGACTGAATGAACAGGACTTCATGTTGTGGCAAATAAAAATAGTATATTTCAGTGTTACTGCGTTCATACCTTCCAGGTCGTCAATGGATTTTTCCAGTTTGGCCACTGTCCTTTCTGCAAACTCTGCACGGGTTTCAGCCTGGCAGGAATTCAGACACAGTACGTCAGCAAAGTCGAACAAATGAATTCAGCATGCAGGACTGGAATAGAACAGGTTTCCAGAAGACTTTCTGTACTTTCTGAAGTAGATGTGTGACAAACAAAACTATTAATCACTTCAGTTAAAAGTATCTCAAGTGCACTATGACATCTTGGACCAAAAGAAGCGGATTATTTCATGGCATTGCTCCTTCTTTTTAAAATATGTGTACAGAGGTAGAGAGAGTGCAGGAGACATCACTGAGGGGATTCAACTCACAGGTACTTCCATTTATGTTTGACACGGGTGATAAACAGTATGTGCTCAAACATGCTTTGTAATCTTCATCATTGGGAACCTCACCTCCTTCAGTTTGTCAGTCAGAACTTTGATCTCCTCCTCGTACTTGTCTTCTTTTTCTGAATACTGTTAACAACCAGAGACAGGAAGAGAAAAAACATTACGCAATTAAATATAAATACATGCTCACACTTGCTCCTACCTACAAATGCACACACAATCATCCAAGGATGATAACAGCTCTAGAAGACTATGGCACCACTCCCTCTGAGCACTAAGACAGGGGTTGGTGGTACGAGGTGTTGGCCAGTTGTTGTGATACAAACCATAACATTGCAAAAGGAAAGTGGTCATGTGGTAAATCTGGCATGCTGCTGAGCTGCATGTCTGTGCCTGGGGAGGAACGTAACAAAGGGGAGGAATGTACTGCAGGTCTCTACTGGCGGATGGTTCACAAGGAGTGAAACACCTCAGGACGAATTGTGTAATTTAAACAGCTGCATATCAAAAGAGTTTAGATCTTGATCTCCTTGATATGAGGGGGAAAGTAAATAGTTTCACTGTAGGTAGGGTCTGATGATACACAGCCATAAGGGAGGCAGTGTGAAACAATACTTGGGTGATGCGGTATCCCTCGGTCAGGACAGCTCACCCAAATTACCGTCCTCTGAGCCATGAGAACAGCCCAAATGACAGGATACAGGGAAGTGGAGATGAGTACGTGTTGGGTGCCAAACCTGGTGTTCAGTATATATCACTGTATATATTTAGGTTGTTTGTGAAAGAAAATGAAAGCAACAGCATCGCTAAGTCTACTTCGTCATAACATTACCTATTGTAACTTGAAAATCACATTTTACCACGGATGTATTTTGATTGGTCAGTGAGTCAGTGAATGCATCATAGAGGATGTTCACACTTGGTTTTACGATGTGTCTCGGGTGATCGGATCACAAAGTGGACAGCACTGAATACAAGTGTAAACGACCACCAAGACGCACTGAGATCCGATCACTCAAACCACATGTGGAGGTGGTGTGGGACACGTGACCACATGTCAGGTCATCAATGCAGGACCAAATGACACTGCTCTTCTGGAGCTTAGTCTCCTTTGTCAGTCAATGATGCGATCACACCTTCAGCATCACTGTACATTTGCTAAAAGCTGAAACAACATGGCAGCTCTGGAAGCCAAAACAAGTTGTAAATGTTTTGTCCACATGTCACTCTCACCTTCTCAGACTGAGCTTCTAAGGACTTCAGGTTGTTGGTCACATTTTTCAGCTCCTCCTCCAGGTCACTAGCTTTACTGTGGAGAAAAAACATTGGGTTTTAATGAGAAAGTGATAAGTGAGAGAATTTTTTAGTATGTTTATGTGCACATATCTATACATGTATATATGTGTGTGTGTGTGTGTGTGTGTGTGTGTATCTTGGGTTTACCATTCTGAGACCTCAGCCCTCTCCTCAGCCCTCTCCAGCTCCCCCTCCAGGATCACCAGTTTTCGAGCCACCTGAAGCAAAAAAAGGCAGATTTAAAAATAAATAAATAAATAAATGTAAAGCCTGATATATGATTAAGACTGAGTAGGTGGGAATAACACTATTGCAAAGCCGCACCTCCTCATATTTGCGATCGGCCTCCTCTGCAATGTGTTTGGCCTCCTTCAGCTGCATCTCCTGAATCTCCATCTTCTCCTCATCCTTCATCGCTCGGTTCTCGATCACCTTCATCCCTCTGATCAGACAGGAAACAGTGGAACCAGGTTATCATTTATTTTGTTAAATCAGGAGCATTTTGGCGACATGAAGCCAGGATTTGAACAACACCATATTTTGTTGTTTGGAGCCAGAAGTGGCCATCTTTGTACATAAAAGGAGGAGTGAGGAGGCAGGTCTGACCCTTGAACCTGAAGACACTGCCCTGGAGACCAGGCCTGTCAATCAAACTAACCACACCCATAAATCTTCTTCTTTTTGAAGCCTAGTATGTACTTAATGATTATGATTTTTTTTTTCCAGATTTCATGTTTGAAAATGAAAAAGCCAGAGTTTTTTGTAACCAGCTTCTAGTGGCCATCTGGAATATTACACTTTTTCACTTCCACATTGGCCTCATTTTTGAGCCCCGGTTGCTTCGTCCGTTTCTATATACTGTCTCTACATGAGAACAAATTTCTTCTCCTGATATGAAAACTGACCTCTCGCTCTCGTCTGCAGCCTTCTCTGCCTCCTCCAGTTTCTGCAGCGCTGTGGCCAGTCTCTCCTGGGCCCGGTCCAACTCCTCCTCCACCAGCTGGATCCTACGGTTCAGAGCTGCTACATCACCCTCTGCCTGAAAGGGAAAAAAAATGGAGGAAAGAAAAATTTTTAGTCATTCATTCAACTTTGAATCATCCAAGCTGGCCTCCCCTCCCTCTTTCCTCCCGACCATAAAACAGAAAGAGACACAAAGAGGGCAGTGGGGGGAAGAGAAAAGTAAACAGCTCAACAAAAAATATGAACAGGAGTAGAAACAGCTTTTTTTTTTTTTTTATTATTATCTATGCAGCAAAATCTATTTAATTTTAACTGCGCCAACTATTCATACACAAATCCAAACACAGCAGCGTGACCTGACACTTTCAAACAACAGGGTTTGTATTGTTTGTAAAACGTTTTTCAAGACTGTGTTGAAATAAAAAATTTTATAAGTAAGACAAGCATCAAAATTTGTCTCTGAATCAAGCATCTCTTCGTGTCACGGATGATGTCCTGTCACCACAGGCTACATTTCCTTGATTACTATCAGAAGAATAAATATAAGACTTTTTTATATTCAAGAGGAGAAGTGTACGACAAGCTCCTCATCTCACAATGACAAGCTCACAACAAGACTTTTAACCCTAACATTTCTATTAAGGTGTATATTAATTTCCTCCTTCAGTTAAAAGATTTGCCTCAAAGTGACTTTTCACTTTCAAACTGTTTTTATGTGTTTCTATATTAAGAAGATACAAAAACTCAACCTGACTTTTATGATTTCATAATTCTGACCAGTTAGGCGGAAAACTAACACGTTTTCTGGTGTTAGATTTTATGATTGCAGAGGTAGCGTGTCTATTCAAAGAGCTTATCAGAGGATATCATAGGCTGTGTATAGAAATGGATGAAGCAACCAGATATAAAAAATGAGGCCAATGTCAAAGTTTTAAAAAGTGCAATACCACGGATGTCCACTAGATGCAGGCTGCAAAAACGCTCCGACTCCGACTGACTTTAAGATTTAGGGTTAGTTTGAGAGCAGATCTGAACTCCACTTTCAAACATATTGGACAGTGACTTCAGGTTCAAGGGTTAGACCCGCCTCCTCACTCCTCCCTTCACATCCAAATATGGTCACTTCTGGCTCTAAACAGCCAACATGGCCATATTCAAAAACCAAACTCCTGGCTTCAATCCACAAACCAGCAGGTCACATCATATTAGCTTCATCCACTCTACATCCAGTATGGGTAATATATGCTGCCATCTTGGGGAGGGGCAACTACCCAAACCCACCACACAGGGATATACAGCACTCTTATTCTGCAGATGAATTCAAATAAAGAGGTCTCACTCCAAGTGAACAAAACTCCCACACTATAAGTAAGTGAGATACTGTAATCTGGTCCTCATGCTCTCTGGGGTCGCTCATGTTTCACAAATCAATAGCTGATGAATAATAAGTGAAATGGAGGCAGCTGGAGGTCCGCGGAGAATCTGCAACAGAGGCAGGGCCTACCTATGATAAACAGCCTCTGATGAAACGTAAGTACAAACTGCTGCATGTGGCTGAAAAATGTAATCCTCTTTAATATCTGAAGACCACAGGACTTTAGATCTGAATGAAACTTTTACAAAAACTCAATTTCCGGTGATGGTGAATGGAGAACTGGGCCAAGTAAGGCAGGACAAATGGGCTTTGTCTCATCTGCCCTTGGTAAACAAAAGGCAGAGAGAGGAAAAAGAAAGCAAACAGAAAACTATACAAGAATTTCCTCTGAAGGCCGGGGAGTTTATCCAACCGTCATCTCCTAGGGAGCCGCATTCAAACTGAAAACCAGTCAGAGTCGGTCCTAATGCCGGACAAAGAACCTGCCAACTGTTAACACTTAAGTTAACAACCAGACAGCTAAAACAGGCACTACATAACTGCACTTCTGAACTGCTACAAGCCTGAACCTTTGAATGAAACCCACACGAGTTTACTCCCTACTCTTAAAACAAAGCAGCTGGGCTTTTCTTAGACAAACAGAGATTCGGTGCAGAGTCGCGGGGCTGCAGTTAGTAGGTCAGTGACTCATTAGCCAGTCATTCAGTCCAGAAGTCAGTTTGCCAGTCAGATCAACAGTCAAAGTGTCTGCCATTCAGTTTACAGGTGGATGAGTCACTCTGATGAGCATTTACTGATACAAGACGCTAAAAGAGAAAGTACTGGACTTGACACTGCAAAAAATAAGAATAAAGAGCTCAGTGGAAAAGAGTTATTAAGTCTGTTTGTTCTGAGAATCAATGGTTTCGCTCCACTCCAGACTTCCATTTTGTCATAGACGCAATATTTCAGGAAATGAAAGCATGGTTTCCTGCTTGCTGGCAGCCAGCACCGGCCTCTTTCTTTAATTTTTAAGATTTTCTCCATCGTGTCTCCATCTCATCTCAGACTGCTGACTTGCCGCTCAGTCTTTCCACTGCTATTTTCCCCTCGTCTTTCTTCCCTTGTTTCTCTTCTCCCAAGTCTTTTCCTACTGCACCCAAAGCTGCCAGGGGAGGCTACTGATACGAGACAGGAAATCTCTGTCTAACCGTCGTTTAACAGCCAGCGCTTGACAAGAGGAAAACCTAACCCAGCACAGAATGAATGAAAAATCATAAATCGCTCGAAGCATCTTGAAATCTCATCAGCAGCGTCCTTCACACGGCCGTGCATCTGTCAACGCTGCATCTGTGTGGTGAGAAACGCCGCACAGATTCAACCTGCAGCCTGAAATAACAAATCCTGAATGAGGTAAAGTGCTGGAAAGAATAGTCTGCACACAAACAAACAGGCTGTTCATGTGCAATTCGGACGCCGTAACGCACCTCAACCAACACTCACATTCTGCCTCCCTCAAACAAACTCACACACATATAATTAGCAGCTAGCAACCAGCCAGTAACGCCACTTTGACATTGGTGTATCTCTGCTCACAATCGAATGTGTGACTTATCTGTCATCAGATTTTCACAATCGCGGAAGAGGAGGGGGGATCCCCGTGCACACAGAGACAGCCTTGTGTCAAGTCAGAAAGCTTATGTGCGTACAGTACATGCTTCTCATGCCTCTAATTCACTGAGCCGTGACTAAAGAAGAGTCGGTGCAGCTACAACACGAGCCGAGTGAGAAGTCTTCAAAACCCACACGTCACAGCAAAGAAACACACTTCTACAACAAGGATAGACACTTTGTAAATGAGGATCTAGAAAAAGGTGACAGGAAGTCAGCTGGCCAACATCCTTTCATTTCCTCCCTCTGATTGTTCTTTCTTTCAGAGCTGGTATTTCTCTCTCTCTCCGTCTCTGGCCATGCCCCCTTCCTTTAGCACCCACTTTGCATTCTCCGGCTGCCACAACGGGACGCACGCTGCCTTATATGGTAAAACAAACTATGGAGAATGTTTGTGGTGGAGTATCAGGAAGGATTGTGGCAACCAACGCAGATGTGTACAGACACAAACACACGCGTTTGAAAGATACGAGAAGGAAAGTAGCTGCTGTCTTATCATCAACACATTGCAAAGAGGTGAGCAGTGAGCTGGGCTCCTCTGGACCAAGTAGGGCCTCGCTAACAGGCAGTCAGCCATCACGGTGTTAGATGAGATGATTGACACCTCCCTCATGTCGCTACGCTGCATGTAAGCTGTCAGTTCAGCTTACACACTAAACAATGCTGGGTTGTTTTTACCCAGAACTGGGTCAATATTGTACTAACTACATGCTGGTGTAATTCTAAAGAGCCCTGTTTAACTCATTATATCTTGTTTGTTTAATCTGCACAAAAACAGTAGTGTAAGAAGGATAATTTGTGGTTTAGAAAGAGTCTTGCGGTCTCTGCCACCAGCCAATAAATAACATGTTAATTAGCGGTCTGACGGGGGCTATATTTGCCAGATTAAGCTAAGCTAACTGACTCCAGGCAGTAGTTCCAGATTTATCCTACACACACAGATTAATCTCACCAGTATTTTCCAAGATGTTGCAGCACTCCTTTATTCATCAATATGTGGCAATAAATAAAATATGCTGAAATACATGACTCCACAAGGTAAACAGTCTGGACCTTCACTTGAAGATACAGCACAGTTCTACTGGGAGTGACTTAAGAAATACCTGAGTGTATTAAATGTATTAGAGACAAGATCAAGGACGAGTGAAAGAGGAATCTAATTACTGGCTGCATCCAGGGCAGTGGGCTAATGAGCTGCACAATGCTGTTGGGGTTCAGGCTAAGTTATTCCTGACACTCGCTCCTCGCTACTCTACATGTGAATGCGTGTCGGGGAGAGAAACTGTGTAATCTTTTCCCATAAAGATCTAGCATGCAAAGACAGCTGCATAAACTATGAGCCAGTCATTAAACATTCAGACCAGTACCCCAATGAGCTCTCTCTGTGCTAAATGTACTTTGTCACCATTTAACAGTATGTTGATCTGCCTTTCAGATGGATCTTGATCTGATCCCGAGTGGAGGCTGATTGCAACCTATTTGTGAAACACCCTTTGAGGAATCCACTATGAGGAACCAAGCTTCTCCAAAAACGTGACGGCATTGACACAGTTGCCCTTTCCTGTGTTTAAATCCTAATTATATACTTGGAAAACAGTTTAGCCTTCTTGAACAAATTGAGGGCATACAATTTAAATACCTGCACGTCAAGTAAACATCCTAGCATCCTACAATAAATCAGCGTCAACATGCGAACACATGGCACGAAGCAATGACGAACTTTCACTCTGCATGCATACATGAAGACAAAGGTCCAGAGTGTCTGATTTTAAATGGTTTGAACACTTCTGTTGACTTCAGAAGTGCCACACATAATGCCATTATCCACATTCTGTAAAAGCTATTTAATAACATTTTACCCAATTTAGCTGTGCAAGCACCAACTGTGCAAATATATTCTGCTCCTCGCTTGAACGGTAACCCGCAACCTTGGCCTGCATAATCAGCTAAAGCCACTAACATGGGAGTGTTCCCCAGAATGCCAGAGACTGCCAAAAAGTATCAACATGTGGCAGTTATATTTGGAAAGTTGAGCTATTCCCAGGGAGAAAGTCCAAAGAAAACAGAGAAACCAGGAAGTAATTCTTTCCACAGAATCTGCAGGAGACGGTTAGAGGCCCGGCAGAAAAACCCCTCGAGCTCGGTGACCACTCCAACCAGCAGACAGAAGACACCTAAAGCTGATTTGGAGAAAGTGAGGAGCTGAAAGAAGTTTATTTCTGAAAACCTTCCTGCAACTAATTTTCATGCAACTGGTTTAAAATGAGTCCAGCCGTCATGTACTGCATGGAGAAACCATAGGCTGTGGATAGATTGGACAAAACTAATGGGACACCACCAGTTGGTTTGTAGATCTGCATTTTCAAACTAGGAGACACCATGAAGGTTTTAGGAGCCAGAAGAGACCATATTTGGATATGACGGGAGGAGGGGGAGGTGGATCTGACCCTTGAACCCGAGAGCGCTGCCCAGTGTGCAACTATTTTTATTTACAGTCCATGACAGAAACCAATTTATATAGGTCAGTATTTATCTTGTTTTTATTGTCTATGTCTTTATTCTTCAGTTTTTCTACTTTCTGATTTGCACTCTATACTGCGTCTATCTTGCTGCTGTGATAAAACAATTTCCCTGGTGTAGGATCATTAAAGTACTATCTTATCTGAATATGGTGCTGTAGATGGAATCAAAGGCTGGAGACTTTATAAAGAGACTACAATTTGAAATAAATACCAGACCCTTTCAACTAATTTCATGTAAATTGATGAACCGACATCGACAATAATGTTTTTAAACATTGAATAAAGTTGTACACCACTAACTGGAATCGACATTAGCTAGTGTAGAAACATTATGTCCACAACACACACTAATCTTCCTGTTGATCTGGGCTGGAGCTCAGGGACAGGAAGTGTTGGGAGTAGAA